>VXBC01000360.1:763220-931780 GCA_013399945.1 Ploceus nigricollis | reverse complement strand
TAGTGAATACTACTATTATCTAGTGAATACCTTTTATTGGCTATAGAATAGGCAAGGGCCACAATAAGCAGTGTTCAAAGGATTCACTTCTGTCATATGAACTGGTGTTAGTATTCAGTGGGTTTATGAACTTCTAGTGAATTTTAAAAATAATGTTATGCATTTCCCTTTATTCTGAGAATGATCCTTATGAAGCATAAGCATTCTTCTTTTGTTCATAATATTTTGAACTGATATGTTTAATATTGAGCTTGGACCATACTCTCAGGCACATGCTGTGACTCTTTGGCCTGTCTTGTGTAGGGCCAGGAGCTGGACTTTGACGATCCTTGTGGGTCCCTTCCAACTCAGCTTATTCTGTGATTCTGCTAAATAATGAATCAGTCCATGAAACACCACAATAATACAGTTTTGGTAATTTGATTTTCAAATTAACTTCTATTAGAAGATGTAAAGGTATAAATTAGAAAACAGCTAAATTTTACATCAAAGTATGACTTTGCATCTTTTACTAGTTAAGTCCTCTTAACATCAAGAATATACTTCTCCTGCCTCTCCAATGACCATCTCAATATAAGAACTAAAGAAAAATTGTAAGTGAAAAGCACATGTAACATGACTATCTCTTTATTTTGTTCTCTTATTCTCTGATATACTTACATATGAGAGTAACTCTTTAACGTGTAAGTATGCCTTCCTTGCTGTCTTCAAAGATATGTAATGCAGTTTTCTTTTCTTTTTAATTGCTTTATAATTCCACCCCTTAATGTATAATGTTTGCCTTTTGTTGAAACGCTAAGGATTTCTTGGCCACACCGAGTAATATTACATGTCTTTTTGTGGTTTCCAGTAGTGAATCTACTTTTTTTTTTGTGAGTCTTGGAAATGTGTATAAACTGCTTAGCATCACTGACAAAAATAGGAATATATTTAAAAATATGAACAATACAAAGACCTCAGACACGGTCTTGGTCTTGTACCAGACAATGTACTATTATATGGGTTCAAGAGTAGTCTAGTTCTGGTTTCCATTTTTTTTTTAATACAGTAATCTCAGCATTTTCTTTTTTTTTTTTTTTGTAAATAGTACCAGCAAGAGAAAAAAACTTACATTCCGCAGAATATTTTTAATCAGAGCAAAGAAGTAAAAATTTCTCAATATTGAATAAAACAGAATAAAAGTTTTGGAAATATTCTTCTAGCATAAAACATTTAATGCTGAAACATTTTATATATTTAAATGAACAAAGACACAGTGATAGAAAAATTTTCCACTAAGGTACAAGGCCTATTATGTAACAGAAACACTGTTGACTGTTAAAATGCTTGTTGACTGTTAAATGAAAGTACATCAATTTAATTTATTATATTTTAATTTCATTTGTTCCAGTCACTGGATTATATCACTTTCATATTTTATTACCAATGTAAAACATTATATTAACATTATCAGAAACAATTCTAATGTAATTGCATTCTAAGCTTCTCCAGCTTGTCAGGGATAAGACATATTACAGACACTAATGATATCACTTTAACATTCTTTAAATATTCTTCCACATGTTTTTTAATCTTCTGAATTTATGAACACCATACATATATTAAAATTTTTTTTTACTACAATGAAGTGTATTTTTAAATCTAATTCTCTTAATAACCTTATTAAGAGAATAAATAATTATTAATAAATAATTATTAAAATAGCACTCTATTTTACAATATCACTGTACTTAAAATAGTATTGGCAAATGAATAATTATTTTAACTGTTGTTCATATGAACACAGCGTCACTACACAACCACCTTATAATGAATTTTGGTATTAACACTTAATTGTTATCTTCTGAATACACATTTTAAGTGAACAAACTAACTGCATCTGTCAAAAGCATAAACCTTTTCTCGTGTAGCTACCATATATCTCTGTCCAAGGTCATACATTTGTTTCTGCCATAAGCAACTAATAGAACTCAGGTAAGTAATTAAAAAATATAATTGGTTTATGCTTGCGTAGCCATTTATATCCATTATGCTGAAAGCTTTCATATAAACCATACATCAAAATATTAATATATTCGAAATCTATTAATGAAACCAAATTCAAATATACAAAAAGAATTACTATGTCTTTCTAGTTATTTCCTCAATAACAGGAATTAAAATAGTGAAAATCAATATAAAAATGAGCAAGACTATGTTATTTCTTTTATGGAAGACTTAACCTAAAAACCTTGCTTTTGTTATTTTATTAGATTTTTTGGCTATTCACCATAGGTGTGAGATTGTCACATCTTCACTTCTAAAAATAACTTTTTTCAGAAGGCTCTTACACAATCTCAACATTTGTGCAAAGTTATTAGCACAGTTCTGGAACCAAAATGGTCTGGATACATTTCTGATTTTCTGCTTTACGTACTGTTCTCATACACTTAAATAACAATTCTTATAGACAATCTTTCCTTTCTGTTTTATGTTCAACTTCTTTGCTCTGCCTATCAAACAAGACTGTCTCTATAGTGTCACATATCTAGGCTGAGCTTTTTCATCTATGAGAGCTCCTGATTATTTCTTTCTGTAGCTGTTGGCCTTGGAATTATAATGCTTTAATTCTGCACAAAATATTTTTTCTATTAAGGTTTCTATATTTCTATTAAGGTTAAAGTTCTATTTACCAGCCTTTCAAACAGACTATTTTCTTGCTGCACCAGAAGGTACCACTTTGTATTCAACTTGCTGCAGAGAAGACAAGAGAGATTATCATAGTGTTGCCTAAATTTTCATTTCTAAAAGTGAGGTGATTACTATTGCAAGTAGCTATAGTTCTGTGTGTGAAAATGTAACATTCTATGTGCTACC
Source organism: Ploceus nigricollis (assembly GCA_013399945.1). Taxonomy (NCBI): domain Eukaryota; kingdom Metazoa; phylum Chordata; class Aves; order Passeriformes; family Ploceidae; genus Ploceus; species Ploceus nigricollis. Next base: position 928,924 of record VXBC01000360.1, on the reverse strand, counting down.
AAATCAGTCCTGTGAACTTTGGGTCAAGTTATACCACTGAAAGAAAAGGAAAGTAAATCTGACTACTATGTATTTTTAATATATTTAGTGTTTTTCCATAAAATAAGAATGTCTCTGTTATTTCTTGCTTTAAAAGACCTAAAATTGATTTTTATAATTATGTTTGAAGACATTGAATTGAAAAATGACACAAAGTAGTTTTGAATCCATGTATTTTTAATATGCCTATCTCTAGAATCTAAAGATTAGAAGGAAAATTGTAGTGATTAAACTTAATTTTCACAGTCTAATACATGAAATGGAATAATTTTATCTTTCTGTCTATCTTGTTATTTGTTTTAACTGCCACAGTGTATTCTTTTGATAAGCATCAGGCCTGATTCCACCACCATTACTCAGGTATTACTCAAAGAAAATTCCACTTAAAAAAAAAAATTGGATTCAGGTCAAAGATTTTAAGACTTCACTTCAGTTGTTGGAATTTCCATTAAAAATATAGTTGATAACTCCCCCCCCACCCCCAAGATTTGGCATTTTTTTAAACCTTTCAATGTTTTCATTTAAAAATAGATTAAAATTATGAATAAATTTTAAAGCAGAAAGGTGTTGTATACACAGACACTTTGTTATTTACCACAACCCAGTTGTACCTCTGTGATGAAATATAGCCATGAATTAGCAAAAGTTAACAAGGGCTTTCTATCAATTTAATGCAAACAATAGTGTAAATAAACTAAAAAAACCCCACCCAACCAACTTTGGTTTAGACAGAATATAGTAATAAAGAAATGCTAACATTTCCAATAAGCATATGTGATGAATAGGATAATAATTTCATAATTTTCTCTGTGTGAAGGCACCAACTTTGTGTCTTCCTCTCCCTGAACTTAGGTGGCCATCCAATCCTGACTCACAGGGAGAGCCACAGCAGCACCATTACTGTTTACAGCCACTTGGACTTCGCATTAATCAAATCAAAATTTTCTTGCTGTATACTGAAACAAGAAACTTTTCCTTCTAATGATCTTATTAGACTGTGATGAATAATCACTCCAGGGAAGTCATCGAAGCCATGTCATCAGCATTACTTAAACCTTCTACTCTTCTTAATCATTTTTATTATACCATTGTCTATAAACTCAAGCTGAGATTGGAAATCCCATTGTACTGGGTGCATGGTTAAGTGCAGTGCTTGCCTTGAAGAGCTCAACATCTAATTAGATTAGACAGCTGTGACAGCAATGTTCAAAATGTCGCAAACATTTTTAAAACCTGCCACAGGTTTTCCATCAGCACCACCTCAGGCTTGAACGTAAGAAAACCATAAAATAGCAGGACCAGGATTTTCAAAGTATCAGGCTTGTACACAAAATAGAAAATAGGGTCCTGAAGTGGGATAAATTAGAGTCTAGAAGCCTATAATCACAATTCTTACCCTCTGCTTTGTGATTCGTGCTGCTATTTTCATCTCCAGGAGAATTTGTTTTCTTGACATAAAGCAAATAATGCTTTATCTAACTCTATAATTTAGAAAGACTGACATGTTTAAGCAATTCTATAAATTAGACACAAACCTGAGGTCAGCATAAATAATACATGGTGTAGTTCTGTCCAAATGCAACCTAAATCCTTACACACACATTTGAACAAAAAACCATATGTATACGCAGGTGCTTGATGGTACAAGCATTATTAAAGACACAAATCACATTGAAACACTGGCAACATTTTTTCAGTGGCTTATCTATTTAGGCAGATTTAACCCCTTGCTCACTGGAGTGTGGAAGGATCATGCAGTCACACTGATCTGAAAACTCTTAGTTAAATATGATGTACAGTCCATCTCAGTGAGCTCCTCATCACTGGGTCACAATACACTCACAGACATTATGTGTTAACTACTCATACCATCCTTATCACTGTAGTACCAAACTTGCTTGCAGAGGAGCACTAAGCACTGTGAGAAGTTAATGTCAGATATGTTTTTTCCTCCTATTTGTCCTTCATTCAAAAGAAAACTTCTGTGGGCAGTAGCGTACATATGGTTTAGTAGCATTTTATATAGTTGTGAGAAAGAGTGTCAGAGAATGGGGCAGAGGGAGAATTTTTGTGATAGTGTGTCTTTCTGTTGTAAATTAAATGTATTTCTTATTGCAAGTTTAAAGTGGTTTGTTCCACGTACCCCGTTCAGCTTCCCCAATGGTCTTGCCCTGAAGTTGTTTACTCCTATTTTCCCACAAGTCCCTATGTCAATCCCCATGTCAATCTCCCTTATACCTCCCTTGTTTCCAGACCCTTCCCTGCCAATCCTGAAGGTACTGCCCCCCCTCCCTGGTCCATCAAATATATCCCCACCTCTTTCCCCAGAACCTTCTATGTCCATCTCCCTCCCTTCGAAGGTTTATTGATACACCTAGTTTGATCCCCTCCCATGTAATTCCCCATTGGTTGCCTAGATGTAATCCCCACCTTGTACTCCTCCCCTGTTATCCTCCCCTAGTACCCAGTACTTAAGGTCGCTGCAATCGTGCGTGCCTGTCGCTTGTCCCTGGACCCTCTCAGAGATTAGAGTCTCTTGAGAACCCATACAAGTGGCCCCTCTCGTTTCCTTTATTCTGGATCCTCGACTCAGAGTGACATCCAACAGCCACATATAGCAGCCTGCTGCTGCTGAGGGCTAAGCAGCTCTGCTCGCACTGCCACGCAGACCGGCCCAAGGGGCGGGTAGGGGGTGACCTCTCTTGGCATGGGCCAGGAGATTTGGCTATCTGGGAACATCTCCTTGCGGCTGCCCGTGTCAAATTTTCTTTAGCTCTCTACAGACAGAAGGATGAAAACGTGAATACGCAAACATTTAATCTACTTGCTTGGAAAAAAGAGAAAATTAAAGCATACACACCTGTAGATTATGCATAATTTACACACAACTCATAAAATATACATAGTGCAATGTATCTATTTGTATCTAAGTATCTAGTGCAAGTGTATTACTTAACATTGCATATTGCTTTCATCATTATACACGAAGTTGTATTTTCTATGTACTCTTTGTAAATTATTATCATCTTACTACATTTAGTATTACATTTCTCTATTTGGTGATCAAAGGATTTAGGAAGACCTCATATGGCACTCTTCAATTAAACAGAGATATTGCCTAGTGGGCTGGGACAGAAGAGCAGAATTAGTGTACAAGAGCTGTCTATGCAGCAGAAAGCACTTGTGAGACTTGTAATCAACTGTTTCAGCAATTAAAAATACAGCAAAGCACTCACCCTTTTCCGGCTCCGTGGGGAATTTAAATTTCAAACTTTTTTCAGAGTTCAGCTAACTAAACTACAGTGAGAAAGTCATAAAGGAGAAGATCAAAGAATATTCTTTTTGGCAAGACCTAAAATACATGCGTTTTCATCCAGGAAAACCTTATTTAGGCTGTGATTCTTGCACATTGTTCTCTATTGTTGAAACTATGTAAGCTTTAAATTAATTATTAAATATACAAAGATTAAGAAAGAACGGCAGTACAGCCTGGTGATCATGAATATCTAGATTCCAATGCAAAGACCCTATGGCGTTTTATATTTGTAATAAAAATCCAAACACTTAAGTAGCTACTCCAAAACATAAATTCAGTAAAATACAGTTTAGTAAACTTTAATAACTGGATACAAAGTAAATTCTTGGGAGGGAAACACATTTGTGGCTTTGTCTCTTTTTCTCACCATTCTATTCTATTTCTGACTGGGAATAAATAAAATTAATTTACCTAAGTCAAATTTGTTTTGCCTGTGACGGTAATTGGCAAACAAGCTCCCTGTCCTTTTCCCAGTCTGGGAGTTTTTTCATCCTATTTTCTCATCTTGTCCTGTGGAAGAGGAGAGTGAGAGAGCAACTTCTTAGGGGTCTAGTAGCCAGCCAAGATAACCTATAAGAAGAAGAAAATCTTTAATGGATGTATGGAATGGAATCTGAGAAAGAGCAAAAGGTGGACAGAGGATGAAAAAGTGCCTCATCTTGGAAAAAGAATATGGAATGAATTCATAGGTATAAAGCAATTTTTTTTTTCAAATTGGAATCAAATCTTTAAAGAGACTGCTAAAAAAAGATGATTCATGCCAAAATTTATATACACCATATTGTGTTCTGAATTTGCTGTAAGTACAGACTTCTTATATTTAAAAAAGAAAAAAAAAAGAATAAATACACTGATTGCAAAGAAAATGTAATAAAGTATAAAAAGTATGTGGCTCCATACATGAAATAATTCATTCATATCTCAATTGTGTCCCAGTTTATCCTGAAATGCATAAAATGAATATGGGAAACAATAAATGCCATCCTCTTAAAGAGTCATAAATTAGATTTTCAGAATTCTCTTGTCATGACTTCTGGATTTTTAATTAGTAATAAATACATGCAGCAAATTTGATCTTTTTAAAAGGTAGCTTCAAAATAAACAATTTAGAAACAATAGGAAATGCCTTCGATTTTTTCTGGTACTTCTTTCCTAAATTGAAGGCATAAATCTATATGGAACAACATGAAAGACACAGCAAAAAGAGTTAATGGAATACTCACAGCTTAAAGCCATAATTCTACATATTCATAAGTGCATTTGGAAAATGCATGTATTTTAAATATGAAACTGCAGATTAAAACATTCATAGACAGCATTGTATAAACCTGTCAAATACAAATCTTTGAATCTTGAAATTCGGAGTAACAGCCCACATTTAGAATTTTCTTATGATTTTGTCTTTACATTTGTGATTTAATGCAAAATACTATTTAGTTAAAAAAAGTAACGACTCTTAATCTAAACGAGTACTATTTGAATTACAGGTTTTATTCCAGTTATTTGACACAAGAAAATGAAAGGGAAAGCACCTGAAAAAGCCACAAAAATAATTTTTGATGGTAGAAGCAGGGTCCTTTAATAAATGTGATTTGAATAAATAATTTTTATATTTAAACGAAAAACAAGTAGTAAAACAACCCAAAAACAAGTCGTGAAAGAGCAGCATATAGTATTTAGCAAACGAAATAATGATCCTGAATTTTTAAAATTTAAATTAGTTAAGAAATTTGTGTTTCTGTGGTTTTGCTATTTTAGCTTTTATAATCTTTCGCTGCTCTTAGTTCTAGTTAACAGAGGACTTTGTTCTAGTAAAATAAGATAGCTATTATAGAAAAACTACACAGTAACTCCAAACTCATACACTCTAAAAGTTTTAACAAAGTAATCCACCTGCAGAACTTATTAGTGAATTGCACACCTAAGCAATTTAAATTAATATAGATTGTTAAACAAGCCGAGCTTTGAGTTATCCTTTAACTAGAGATAGATTAAATGTTTAATAGCAGTTGAAACAGTAAGATGAAAAATTGGGACTTGACAACAGGAAGGGGGGCTGTGGGAAACCTTTGTGTTGCAATGTATATAAACGCTGTAACATTTTTGTTTCCTTGGATATTCTTGGCAAAAAAATGACTGCTTGTCCCCAATACTGGCCAACTTGTTGAAGTTTGAATCTTTTGTTTCTCTCCTTTGACTCAGTAGTCTAAAGAAATAGTTTCTGATTTTCCCATATGTCAAAGAAAATAATAATCTCATTGCCTGCAGGAGCACTGCAATTCGATGTACTCTTTTTCTTTGTGAAAAATGGCTTTTTATGAAGCAACAGACAAAGGCTCTTTCAGGATTTAGATGATTATATTTTCCAGTGATTAAATACAAATTTCAAGAAATGGAAGAATGCTTGCTTTGGTAGCTTAGTGCAGCTACTGGATATTATCCAGTGTGTAATATTCTTTTTTCGGGAAACAAAAATAAAGGTTTCCTCCTTGCAGTGAGTCTGCTGAAAAGAATTCTGCTATAGCTGATCTAAAATGTGAGAAACACAGTACTAAAAATATTTTTCCAAGGCAATACCTCTAACCACCCTCTAAATTAGAAAAATAAGCTGCTCAATCTTGTCTAGAATATTTTTATGCTGTATAATAAGTCCCATCGGTCTCTGAAGTCATTACTACATGGTATTTTGTCATCAGCCAATTAGATAAATGAATGCCAAAAATACATTTATGATTGTGTGGGAACATGACTGATGGTAAAAAGATAATGGTACAGAAGTTACAGGGAAAAATAAAGTTACTACTCCCTGGATGGAACAGGATCAGCGTACCCAACATCCCATACACAGTAGGATCTAAATGGGACCAAATGGAGGGTGGAACAAAGTGGAGACACTGTGGCCAGGCTCCGTTGAAACCCTTGCTGAGGGATCTTGGTGGTACTCCTTAGCTCATAAGCCACAGAGCAGCTGAAAACCAGGGGAGACATAGGAAGACGTTCTGTTCTTGAATTAGCAACTCTGGTGATGTGGTTCTCCTTGGACTGATATGTGAGCCCATCCCAAGGTTATCGCAGGTACTATGCTGGGATAGCCACCCCTAGGTACAGCCACCCCGCTGTGAGTGTGATGCATGACTAAAGTCATTCATGCTCCACACAAACACATCTTCAAACCTTAATCTGTTACAACTTTATTAATAAAGAATGTTATTCTGTAAACTGCTTGTGTGAATCCGTCAAGGGTGCTGGCAGTTCCTGGAAGCGTGTAAAGGTGTGGAGACCCAGGAGGGGATTTCTTTGGTTGGCATGTGGCCCTGAAAAAGTCAGTTGAACCATCCTCTGATCTAGTGAGCTGCTCCGTGGAGGGTCCCTATAATGGGATGATGACACACTGGTTGGGTAAAAGGGTCTCAGTTTTTTCTGGGGTGACAAATTGAACGCTGAGGATTTGCATAAATCTCCATGTGGCAGCAGCTCTCTGGCCACAGAGAGCAGGCACAGACTTTCCCAGGCATTTTCCCAGGGAAGGCTGTGAAAAATGAGAGAAAAGAATGAGAAACAATTCTTATCTCCACTTGTTGCACCTGCTGTTGTGCGCATGTGGAATGTGTCATGGAGATTTGTTTGCCAAAGGGGGATTTCTTAATTGGACACTGGATGGTGTTTGGATTGATTGACCAATTAGGTCAAAGCTGTATCGGACTGGCTGTAAGGGTTACTGAGTTTCTTAATAAGGATAGTATAATATAGTATAATACAGTATACGATGATACAATAAAGCAATTGAGCGACCTTCTGCAATCATGGAGTCAATGCTAATCATTCCCCGGCTGGGGGCCTGCGGCAACATCTCCACTTTTCATGTGGCAGATGGTGTCTCACACATGATAGCTTAACAAATGAATGTAAATATTGCTTTCAGTTTCAGTTGAGTAAAATTGAAACTATTCTTTTAAAATCAATTCAAAATGAACTTGCTGATACTCAGAAATACAATTTTGAATGCTTTTAAACTGTAATTTTTAATATATTCAGGTATTCAAACATAGGTATATGAGTCCATGCATATTCTTTGCTGACAATTACTGTGCTATGTTTGCTACTTTTTAGTTAAAAGTAAGACTGAGGCTTTCAGGAAGACAGTTCATTAAACCAGAAAGGAAGTTGCAATATTTTCTTTTCTATCTTGCTTATAATCCAAATACAGTTTCTAGAAATGAAATACTGGTGGGTTTTGATCTACAATACAGTGCAACTTTAATTAAGTGATACACATTCTAAATAAGGAAAATGGTTTTATCTCCTGACATTTCAAATGAGAAAATCCTATCACAGGAATAATGAAGCACAGCAATTTTAGATATGTATTTATTTTATTCTTGATCTTCAAAGTCTTATTTCATTAGCCTGCTTGATATTTCAAACTATTCTACCAGACTGTAGATAACTTAAATAAGAACATATATTTATGATAGATAAAGACGTCATCATTCAGTTTACTTTATCTCATCCATTGAGAAACTTTATTTTAATGTGATTATATTAAATTCCAGGCCAGCTGACATTTATGCTTTGGTATAGTGAATGCAACCTCTGATTTTGGAGATGAGTCACATTTAAAATAGTTTTCCAATTAGACTATGTAAAATTCAGCTGACATGGAATTATTTATTACAGCTGCCACCAATTAATTAAAAAAAGGGAATACTAGAGTTGATGAAAGTTATTCCAAATTATCTGTGACATTATCTCAATTTTTTCAGAGAAGATATCAGGGCTTGGTATTCATCTGTATCTTGCAGTGCAAGCTACAACTACGTTTTTTCTCCATGGACTGACTCATTGTTACTGTCCCCATCTTAGTCTGGTAGGATTGTGTAAAGGATCTAACATCTAGGATTTTAGGGGGGAAAAGCCATCATTCCTGTTTAGGGATGCCCACAGCACAAATGTGTGCTAGGGAAGAAAAGGTTGTAGCCTAAATAGAAGCAATTTTACAGTATTGAACATAAACTCACAAAGATGTTCATGGACATACACATGAATTAACAGCATGTGCTTGGAAGGAGTAAGACTTAGCAATATGAAAATGATCCAGAATCAAACATACCATTCTGCAATTCCTAGTCCAGATATGCAAAAATGTTTCCTCTTAGCTATCTGTTTAATCAAGTGCTTACCCTACGACAGTAACTTAAGAAAAAGCAGTTCAAAAAGTTCCTTCCTTCACTGGTCCGCATATAGTGTTAGATCTTTGCTAAAAATACATGCATTACTTGTAGCATCTGCTCAGGCTGAGTACATGAGTTGAAATTTTTTGCTTGTTTTGTTGCAAGTAACTTCACCTCATTTTTCATGAGAATGTCAGTGCATAGTGACTTTGTAAGCTTGAGGCTTGATATTTCTCATTAGTTTTCTCTTACAGCCATAAGAAACAAAGGTATTCCTTCTCTTCCTTCCCCTATTACTTCCTTTCTCCCTTACCAAGTTTTTAATGGTAAGTTAAGCCTCTTCCTATTTAAGTTACCTACTCTGCTGAAATGTCAGACAGATTTGACCATCTTTCTCTGGCCTGCAGTCAGTGTTTTTCTGTTAGAAAACTTAAATGCATAAAGTAGAAATTCATATGGGTCACACACCACTGTGACAGTCTTAAACTGATAATATTTCAACATGTGGCAGCCTGTTTTCTCCTGTTCTTTCACTGGATACCACCAAGAGGAAGCACCTCCCTTTTCTTTAATTCCTCAATAATGCCTTTATATATATTGGCAGGATTCTCCCACTGCCCCTCTCCTACACAATGCATCTGAACTCAAAACCGAGACTCACTTCCCAAAATCAAGCAGTTTCAACAGAACTCAGCAGAGGGGACAGATCATCTCCCTCGACCTGTGGACCATAGCCACTAACCCAGAACACTGTCACTATTCTTTGCTGTAAGAACACGTTACTGGTTCAAGGCCACCCTGGTGTCCTCTCCAGGATCCCCAGGCCTTTCTGTAATGCTGTTTTCTAGCTGTTCTGCTCTGGACGTGTACTAGAGCATGGGGTTATTCCTCCCCAGCGCAAGACTGTATTTTCTTTTGTCAAATTCGTAAATTTCCTCTCAGCCCTGTTGAGGACCCTCTGAACGGATCACAACCCTCTGATGTATCAGTCACTCTTCCTAGCTTTGTATTCTCTGAGAACTTGCTATTTATGCCCTGTCCCATCAAGCAGGTCACTGATGAATATACTGAACGTTACTGGTACCAGTATTGAACTGTTTCCGAGTGGCCTCAAACTGGACTTCATGGTGTTCATCACTGTTACTTAAGCCTGGAATTTGAGACAGTTTTCAATCTGCTTCACTGTCTGCTTAGCTAATCTATACTTCATCAGGCTGTCTAGAAGGATGTTTTAGGAGACTGTGTTGGAAACTTTACTAAAATAAAAATAATGTCCATTTTTTCTCCACTCAACTACAATAAGCAGTCATGTTCTTCCAGTTCCTAATTATGTTTCGCTTCACTAGCCTGTACAAGTCATGTGTGGGAGATGGATGGTGGATGCTGCTGCCTATTATCTGTTCCCAACACACCTCTCCTATAGAAAAGCAAGTTGGGTAAACATTCAGGCAACGCAGTCAGACCCTCACACCACACTCACCACAGCTGGCTCAGCGAGGGCGGCAAGAAAGGCTCTTTTTGCAAGGCTTTATTCCAGTGGAGTCACATGAAACTGAAGATAACCCAGCGAGAAAAGAGGACCACCATATGGAGCAGGCAGCTTAAGAAGGGGAAGGGGTGGGGGGCAGAGCTAAGGGCTGGGCAGGGCACAGCCACCAGGCGTATCCAACCCAAGAGGGAACAGGGAAAGGAGAAACCAGGGGAAGTCCATGTGGGAGTCTGTCTTTACCCCCCAGGAGGACCAACTCTGTGGTAGTTAAGTCACTGGCATCACCAGGGCAGAGGACTTGGGAATTGGCTGAGAGCAAAGAGTTCATGGGATGCTACATTCTTCCTTTTTATTTTTGCTATCTACACCTTTATTTTCATATTCTATAGTCTGATTTGAGTATTTATCATTCCTGAATGTCATTTATTTTGAAATACTTTTCTAAAATCTATTTTTTTTAATATGGAGTGAATTCTTTGCCCTAATCACCAATAAGCTTTACTATTTAATTTGCTTATTTATAAACAACGTCCTGGAACAGAAGCCACAGCAATAGTATGCTGTTCTCAACCTTCAAGCAGATATTGACTTTCAAAAGTATTGGACTGTCTAGGAGTAATCTAAGATTATCTTCTCCCTCCTGAAATGTGCAGAATATAATCAGACTAACCTGCTCTAAACATGTCGCATCTGTATTTTAAGTAACATTTATATAAAACTGACAATACAGCATTTAAAATTTTTAATTTTTTCATACACAGAAAAAAAATACAGACCAAACTTGTTATATCTTAGAGATATTAAATATTTATTAAATATTAAAAGATATTTTCAAGACTGGGTTTATGCAGGTCATTACTTCACTGGAGGTTTATAAAACACCTTTTCTTGTCCTCACAAAATAGCTGCTTCCTTCCCTCATTCATTCTATGTTTTTCTCTCATTTTGGTATATTAGTGGCTCAAAAAAACCTGCTAGAGCTACTGTTTTTAATTAACATAACAAAAAAAATATTTGTATTCTTTCAGGACTGCCTTTTGACTCAAATACATTTAGAGATGATGAGGGGTACCTTTTATAAATCCCTCTTAGGAGGTTATGTGCTCCAGTCACGTTTACATTAAAGAGATTTGTGTAGCTCCCTATACACCATTTTGAAGATCTGCTTCTTGGAATATCAAATTACATTTTATTTGATAGATGTGAAGTCTGGTAAGAATAGCAGAGTGAATTTTGTTGCTTGCTTATCCTTCAGCTCAAAATTAGCATTTTGAAAATTATTTAACTTAGACTGATTGGCACATAAGAACTGACGCTACATAGGCTTTCTAATGCTAGTATTAAAATAGTATCATATTTATAAAGCCCAGATAGCACTGGAGGTTTGGGATTTTTTAGTACTATGATAAATAATTTCTTTTTTTTCTTTAATTTATTTTCTTAATTTTTCCTCAATTTTATAAGTTTCTGTTATGCAAAAAGGAAAAATAAAGAGGCACTCAAAATGAAAAAAGAATTACATTTAAGGGAAGCTTTGCTGGTAATATATGTGGTTTATATGTTTGTACTTCATAAAAGTCCAACAGATTCTCAAGCCAGGAAACAAATAATCTTCTATTTATAGTCAGAAGTGAAAAATTACAGTGTGTCAATTTAGGGTCACCCTGCCCTGGGTCACACTCAAAATAAGAGCAATTCCTGTAATAAGCAAAAGGTCTTTATGATGCATTTATATATACAGATATATAGATAAATATTTAATCTTATCATTACCTGAAACTTAGTGCATCTAAAGAAAATGTGAAGGCTACATCTAAAGTCAATAGGGACAACTGTCTCCTACATATTGTACCAAAACTTAGTTTCTTAATGAAAGAAGGGATTCAAACCATAACCTCTAAATTGATGACACTTTTCAGCATTTTGGGTTAGCTAATTTTGCTGCTTTGCCACTCTCTGTTTATCCTTTTTTTTCATATATTTTTTCCATTTTATTAAGTTACCTTTTCTGTAATCTGAAATCATATTGATATTTAACGAAAAAATGCACTGGAAAAAATTATTAGGGTGATTAACTTATTAAAACAAGTACTTTTTAAGATGAAAAAGCACAACTACTCCATCTTTCCTATTTTTTCCTTATTAATATCTCTATTTATTGAGAAAATACAGATAAAATTTCATTCTTTCAGGAGAGAAAAATAAAAAAATAACTAGAACAAAATGCAAGTAATATACAGCTAAGTTCATAACAACTTAAAAGGAAATCAGAGTAAGAATTGCTTACTCTACAAGGAAAGATTTTGGAGAGGGTGGTGGGAGTTGCATGGGTTTGCTCTGGACAAAACCACTAGTTTATAGTTACAACATCTCTGTTAATATTTTTGATTGATTTTTCCAATTTTTAAATCTAGTCAAGTTTTTTTATTTGATATAATGAGGTAAAATAAGGAAGAAAAATATTAATGGGATAAATTAGATGATAATCTTTGTGCGACCCTTTGTATTGATGGTTTGGCTGTTCTGGTAAATACTCATGAACCTGCAGAAACCACTCTTATTTCCTCACTTCAGAAATATCTGAATAAATACAATGTACTCTTGATAAGAAAAACTTAACCATGGCATCTAATAGCATCTCTTCTTTAGCATCATATTTGAACTTCTTTCCATTTCTAGTACTGAACAGAAACCCATGCCTCGTCCAGAACACACAACCTGACAGGAGACCACTAAAAGCAAAAGACGCTGAAGAGCTTTGCTGAAAGTTCTTCATCATGTTCTTTGGAGGTAAAGTGTGGCTCTGGGACCCTGTCCTGTGTTCTTCATGACCACTTATAGTTTGATGGAGAAAAACAAAGGGTGATAATTCAAAGTGTGGGAGTTAAAAAAAAAGGATGGGACATGAAATCTGCTGAAAGTGGCAGCATAGAGCTAAGACTCAGGGGGAAAGAGAGCTGTAACTGCATGAAACAGAAATTACAACAAATATGATAAAAGCAGCTGAGAAAAAGGGAGAGGTGCAGGCAGAATGTTGAGGTGGGAGTATGACACAGGCTGCAGGGAGAAGCCCTTAAACAGAGAATGGGCTGGATTGGCAATAAGTCGAAGAACCTGGATGACCACCATAGGATAAAGATGCAACCCAACACTTCAGGAAGTGTGCAGAAGAGTGTGTTCACAAAAATATACTGACTGGAGATTATGGAAATGAAACTGGTTTTCCCTGATGTTAACAAGTATTTGTAACACATATGGACACTGAATGTGGTGTCAACAGTGTGGCAGAAAATGTCAAGCAAACTAAGAGAAAGACTTTGTCATGTTCTTCAGCCATCCCATTCTTTGGAGCTAAGAAGCAAAACTTGTGATATTTGGAGATGTTATCATTTAAGCAAGAATTTAACATGATCCCAGAGAAATAACTCCCGCAGTTATTATGTTCAAAAAGCTACCATATAAAAGGCAAGCTGTTATCTTATTTTGCTTTTGTCATATATTGATGCAAACTGCTCCATCATAACTGCTGGGACCAGTCAAGGGGCTGGACCCCTTTTCTCCCCCAAAGGGACACCTGTTGGGTAAGAACCATACTCTATGCACACTGAATACTTTTATTGGGGATTAGCAATATTGCTTTGAATACATTTTTGCAGTCAGATACTATCACTGGCAATTCTTGAACCTTAATCTGTCACAATTTTATATTAATAAAGAGTGTTATTCTGTAAACTGTTAGTGTTGAATTGTTAGTGTTGCTTGTTGGGCACAAGCAGTCACTGGCAGCAGGTAACACACTCAAAGTGGGAAGATCCACTGAGGGGTCTCCTTTATGCTGTTGGTGTGTGTCCCTGGCTCAGTCACACCACCCTCTGACCCAGGACTGTTCAGTGAAGGGTCCCTGTAATGGAATGCTGACGGACTGGTTGGGCACAAGGGTCTCAGCTTTCCTGGAACACTGACAGACAAATAGATTCCAAGTTGTGGAAATCTCCTCTTTTCATGTAACACTGATCCAAGGGACCAGCCAAGAAGAAAATATTTGCAAGGCTCTCTGAGTTGAAGGGGAAGAGAATTTGCCCACATGGGCATAAACCATATTGTGCCATATTCCCTCAGGCTCAGTGAATACAGCCTGACCTTTCCCAGTATGTGGGAGTAAAGTCAGATTTAGCTGTATTGGAGTGTTTATACATAGAGATCTGCACAGAGACATAAACACACGTGAGTGAAGTTAAATTCAGGTTATGCTATACTCATTTGAGAATTTACATTGTGATACAGTCAGAGGACTGAAACATTAATCAATATGTGTAAGACTCAAGTTACAACAAAGAAACATAGTTTACATTTCTTAAAATTTCAATATTTTGTCCTTAAAACCTACCCAACATTTTCAGACATTCCAGATTTTCTCCTAAGGAACATAGAGATCTAAATTTTGAGAAAGTTTTGATGTCAAAACTGTCAGAAATCATTAAGACCTTAAAGACTCAAGAGACAAAAATCAACGCCTGAGATTTTAGAGGGAAGGAAAAAGTAATTTAGAACTCTATTCTGTCTTCTTGAGAAGACATAAACATAATAGCAAACCAAAGTCTGAGAGCTGCTGGGCGCTTTCCCTTTCAAGCTCTCCTTTTTCTTTCCTATTATTGTATTATGGCCTCTAGGTAGAATTAAAATTATACTTGTGCATTATTTTGGAGGACATTTTTGCCTCATTAAAGTCTACCACTTCCTACCTGTACTTATTTTAGGTAGATGCTAAATGTTGCATAATGTATGACACATGACACTTTTACTTAACAATTAAGCTTGTAGGAACTTAGATATGTCATTAAAGACAACTTTTTTTTTCGCTTGAAATATTTTCACCCATCTACATTAGCTACTTAAGAAGCTCTTGGTGTTCAAAATGTTAAATTTATTAGTCTCAGTTTTGGTTAACTGGTAGAACATAAAATAGCAATTAAAATTAAACCGGAAAGAGAGAGGTAGTTACCAACATTTCTGACATGTTTGTGGTGACCTGTGTGATGCTCTATCCATAGGCAAAATGGCACTTCTTTTGTGCTATACATAATACAGGATATAGAATAATCTATAAAATCACAGAATCACATAGTGGTTTGATTTGGAAGACCTTTAAAGGTTATCTATTCCAATTTTCCTGGAATGAGCAGAGGTAGTTTTTCTTAGAGGGACAAAATCCACCCGTTTTCATATATAGAGGAAAACTTTTTTTTTCTCCCTCTTGTCCACAAGTTATTCCATAATTGTCTGCCTCAGAACTCCTAGCATTATCTTTTGGGAGTATATGGACCACTGTTTCACTTTTTATGCTTTATAAAATATGAATATTTATACAAGAAATTGTGTCATTTATATGGCTATTATTACTATTATTATGTAAAATTAACTCATATACATGGAGTTTCAAACCAGATGGATAGATAGATAGATAGACAGACAGATAGAGCTAGATAGATAGATAGATAGATAGATAGATAGACAGATAGACAGACAGATGAGCCATTTTAGATAACTGGGCTGAATATTTTCTTTGGGAGAACCTAGATTCTGAGCTCAGTTCTTCTCAGGCTGCTAATGACAAACATGTATGGTTATTTTGTTACTTATGTTACTGAGACTGTGCTATGCCAAGATATTGCAATCAAAAACCTGTGGTCCAAGGCACATTTTCTGTGACATGAACTTGCTTTCCTGCTGCCTTTTGTTGTTTCCAGACAAATTTCCTCTCCTTTTACACTGGAACACACCTGGTTTTTGTTGTTCTTAAGGCTAAACCATAGAAAAGATCAGTATTCAAATTCTTTCAGGGAGGTATTTTTGCTAGTCATTCACTGATCTTTGAGATCCCTTGAAAGACTTGGTATCTCCAGGTTTTACTATCATATCCACAGACACCCTAACTGCCTATTAAATACAGTAGGGTAAGACATATATTGCAGACTATGTATATCAGACTGCTATGTGCACATAAGTCAGTTCAGACACAGAAAAACAGCTGTCAGACACATTATAAAGTCTAATATAGAAAGTTTTTTCACTGTGAAGGGCAAGTGGTTTTTCTCATTTTCCTTCTGTATAGAAACCCAAATTGTTTAATTATGCAATTAAATTAGAATATTTTTTTAAAAGGCCTGTAAAAGAGATCTTTCCCTTCCCATAAAATACGACACACAAACCTTTTCCAGAAATCAACATTCCTTTATAGAGCATTTTCCTTTCCTTTGTGTGCTTCTGCCAAAAGGGTGAGGTATGAAGGAGGTCCTTTCACTAGTCGGATTTGTGAGTGACAGCCATCACACTTAAATACAAATTTTACTGTACTGTAATTTCTTTGTCAGTTACATGCTTATGTCTAAATAAAGTAAGTGAGTTCTAGTTACAAGTTCACATTTCCAAAAATACCTTAAACAGAGAAGAAATATAAACATTCAGGAAAACTCTGTTGCACAGGTTATAGCATGATTATAGTATTCCCGATCAGAGGTAGAAATAAGATCCATGTCTTCATCCACTTTAAATAAAAAATTGATCTCCACATTATCTCCTATTCTGTAACACATATGGTGCTGGAAGGAAGATCCCATGAGTACAGAGCCTCCGGCTCTGCCCTGTCCTCTACCTTTCCCTGAGGACATTAAGTGCAATGTTTTTCCTTTCATTGCTCTCCTTTTATCTACTCTTCTAAACCTCTTTGTTCCTCTGTTTGGTTTTCATCTACCCTGAACTGCTGCTGTGGTACTGAATGCTGATGGAACAATAACTTATTCCTACTCAGAAGGTTATTTTTCAGCTGTATTTCTTAGCATAACATAGCTATCCTGCATTTGTACAGGGAATCTCTGCATCCATGATAAGAGCAACCAACTCAGCTGTTTGCAAGTACCCTGGATGTGTGAAGGATTGCAGGCATGGATCAATACTGCAACACAGACTGATAATGTGACACTCTTTCAACCTGTCACTGATTCTGACTCTCTTTCCTGCAATCCTAATGCCCTGCAGTGTTACTGCTCCTCAGTCACAGCTTTGTCATTGTCACCATGCAGGGACATTCCCAATCCCATCCCTCCTCTGTTGGCTCCTCAAACCAGTCAGTTGACATTTCCAATTCCTTCCTTGACCTGAGTGTGTCAGCTGCCACTTTCAACAAAAATGGATGGTCTGTTACATTAGCTCAAGTTTTTTTTCTGGTTTTGTTTTTCAGAACTGGAAGGAAAAAAATTAAAAATGCTAGGACTGAAGTTGCCCTTTGAGGTCACTGAATCCACTTCCCTCCACTTAATGGGACTTGTAGACCACAGCAGAGGTGGTTGTGTGAATGCTTGCATTTGTACCATGAAGGCACAGTACAAAACAACTTTTAACAGTCAGAAAAATAATAAAGCATTTAATCAGAGAAAACAATATTGCATTTTGTCAAAGGAAGAAAAAATTTCAGGAAATAAAGTCTTCTGAGGAAATAATACAGTTTTTAAACTCATCTCTATTTTTCATCTTAAATGAGAGAATATGAAGGCAGAAGTGCTGAATTTGAACAAAAAAGTAATATAGACATGATGTGTACCTCCATTAACAGGGACAAAAGTCAAATTTCTTTCACAAGCTTCTTAAGAATTTAGTTTGAAAGGACATAAAATAACTCAAAAAGGATTTTTAAAATTTTTGTTTGGCATCTCTGCTAAAGAGTGGCAATAGATAGAATATCTAGATTCAGCATTGCTGTTTAGTATTCTATCCCCTCTAAATTATGTTTGATATCTTTCAAAACAAAAGCTACTTCTTCTTAGTTCCATAATAATTTCCTCTGTGACTGATATAGATAAAAAACTGTGGTTTTTTCCCATAGACAGTGTAGATCTCTTGTTTCCCCTTTCCATTTTACAATATTTCATAATGATCCACCTTCTAGAACAAACACAAGATACATTCAGCAATTTTTCCCATCACTGCAACCCTTGACAGAATATAGATTGAAAAAAAATCAGTTCAGAGAAGGTGAAAGTGACGCTGATCAATTGTTGGAAGCAGCTTGACGAAGTGGGAAAACTGAAGCTTTTTCAAATTGTGTAGTGAGCCATCACAATGCTGCTGATATTCTATGCAGGTACTGATTTTCTCTGCGGAACTGAAAGTTTATTTTTTCTGTAAGAGATACAAACTACTGGGACTACCAGATCTGCTAGTTCTATTGGATCAACAGAGAAGCACATGAAATATATTTACATATATATATATATATATATGGCTAGTAGCTGAAGATAAGATTCTTTTTCCATTTATTATCATAGTATAGAACTTCTGCTTGTACACCAGATAACTTTATGGAAAAATCCACAGGATTTAACAAGGAAACAGCATAAATTTACAGAAATACTATTTTCCTTAAAAAGAGGATTTTATTTGTTAAAAAATGCTGTACATGTAATTCTTATTATAAAAATTTCTAATGAGTTAAAATTTCCAATAAATATAATTTGCGCCTAAAGGCATGTGTAGAGTGATTGCAGCAGGGATGGTTTTTTTTTCCCCCCAGGAAGTGTGTTACAACTGTCTCTTTGGTTTGCATCTGTTCACCCTTTAGCTGTGATGCTATTGTCTAGGTATTCAAGGTGCTTGCTGCTTTGGGAGTAATGTCTTGTCATATAAAACATCCTGGAATTTAGCATCTGCACCAAACAAAGAGCTAGGGCTGAAGAGAGGTTGCTGTTGATAAAGAAAAGGCAGTTCTGCCACTCTCCTGTTAGGCATTATTTTAATGATATACCCAGCACCCCCTTACTCTGATTATTTCAATGGACTGCTTCTTAGGAGGGTTTTAGGTAAAGAGTTCACAGATCTTTTATTACAGACAGGAACAGCAGAGATTTGAGAGCACCTCTGGCCCTGAACCCATCTCTAAAAAGTGCCAGAAAAATGGACTAACTGAAAAAGATCTGAAGGGGTGGATGGTTGTTTCAGTTCACACTAAGATCACAGCAGGTGCACACACTACAGCCCACAGGAGGCTGCTCCTCCGGGTAAGCACGTCCTGTAATTCCCTCCCACCTGCCATATCCAAGCCCCAACTGCTGCCAGTACTTGAGGATTCACCAAGGAAGCTTTAGAAAATAAAGAATCAATGGTGTTACTACTGTTCAGATGAAAGGATTCTTTGATCCAAAAGACTGGATCCAACAGCACCACATTTTCTGTGAGTTTCTCTAGAAACCCTTTAAGAATTATAAAGCAGAAAAATGTTATGCCATTCTATGACTTTAAAGATGAGTAACATTTCAAGATGTTATTTCAAATCCAAATGTTGGCATTTTGGGATTTTTCTGCTTAATACGTTTTATAACTGTGGTAGATTGGCCTTGGTTGATTGCCAGATGCGCACCCAGCTACTCTTAACCCACTTCTCAATTGGAGTTCCCTGGAAACTGGGTGGAAAACTCGTTCCTATCATGGGCAAAGCAGGTTTGACATGGGGAAAATTTAGCTTATTACCAGTTAAAAAGAGAGTTAGACGGTGAGAAATGAAGGCGCAACAGTACGGTCTCCCTTCCCCCCAGGCAGCACAGAGGGAGTGGGGGCTACAGCCAGTTCCTTTCAGCTACTTCCTCCTCAGACTTTTTCCTGTGCTGAAGCATGCACCCTCTTCATGGTCTGCAGTCCTTTTCTACTCAAATGTGGGGACTGCCAGGCAGCAACTTCCTTTAGGACTTAATCTGGCTACTCCAGTGTGGGATTCTCCATGGTCTGTAGTGTGGATATCTGCTCCACTGTGGTCTCTGCTTGAGCACCTGGAACATCTCCTCTTCCTTCTCTAACCTCAGTGTTAGTGGGATTGTTTGTTCCACTTTGTCCTCTTCCTTGCTGTGCAGTTTTTTTTATCATGTTTTACATAAATTCTCCCAGAGGCACCACAGACTCCTCTGCCAAGCTCAGCTGTATCCTGCAGTGAGTCCATTTTGGAGCCATCTGGAATAGATTGTCCAGCACAAGGAAGTTCCCAGCTTCTGTTCACAAAGGCCATCCCTGCAGCTCCCACCATTACCAAAACCTTGTCACTTACATTAAACACCAAAAAGTTATTAGATAAATTATGTTTATTGCAAATATGTAGAGTCACACATACACTGTTCCCAAACATACTGTGACGCCACACTTCTTCTCAAGTTGGTTACAATTGATGCGCTTAACATACAAAAAAAATTAAGAGTAGAGACAGCTGCAGGGACTGACCAGTGAATTGTGATACTTCTGGTAGGCATATTTTTTAGGAAATTATTTTGTATTTTCCCTATATTTTTAGGTTAATATAAAAGGAAGACTGTTAAAATCTACAGGTCATGAAGAATAGCCTAGCAGAGACATATTTTAAAAGCCAATAAATTTAATCAGTTAAAAGTCAGAGTTGGTGCAGACCTAATATCAAGATGTTTGTGTCTTTGTTGTTTGTTCTGTTTTGTTTTGTTGGTATTACATCTAGGTATGGAGCTGGAACAAACTCCAATAAAAGTACAAGGAGGTAAATTGTGTTCTCATTGAAAATATAAAGCAATGATGACAGCACTGTACTGACACAGTATGAAGCAAACACACTTAGCAGGGCTACCAGCCAGTGTGCCAGTGGGGAGTTAAAGATTATAGGAAATTATTGAGGACCTGATAGGGACAGAATCCTAGGATATATGTTTTATTTATCCTATTAGAAAAATAGAACAATAGAAATTCTATTCAATATTTACATTAGAAGATAGGAATGCGCAGAAAAAGCTAGAAATAATGCTTGACTGAGAATCCATATGAGCATGCCAGCAGGAGAGAACAAAGTGCTCTCTCCATGGTCTGGGGAATAGATAAAGGGCAATTTACTCAAAGGTTGCCAGCACAAATGGGTCTGAAAACTCTCCTGCAGTAGCCCCACAGCCTATTTCTTCCACCCTGGTCCTTTTGCTTTGCAGGTGAATTCAGATGTCTATGAGTGTAAGCACCAGCAGAAGGATGGACAGAGAGCTGCATTTGGGAGGACAGGACCAAGAACAAGGCTTGAAAGAAGTGGCTGGGGGAACTCCTGGTGTTTAGTCTAGAGAAGAGAAGGCCGAATGAAGACTGTATCACTCTCTACAACTAGCTAAATGATGGTTCTGGAGATGGGGGGATTGGTCTCTTCTTCCTAGTAACAAGAAACAGGACCAGAAGAAACAGCCTCAGGTTGTGCCAGGGGAGGTTTTGGTTGGATATTAGGAAAAAACTCTTCACCAAAAGGCCTTCAGAGCACTGGAACAGGCTGCCCAGGGAAGTAGATGAGTCACCATCGCTGCAGGTGTTTGAAATAACATGCAGGGCTAGTGCTTAGGGACATCAGTTGGTGTTGAACTTGTTTAATGGTTAACAGGTGGACTTAATGATCTTGGAGGTCTTTTCCAGCCTAAATGATTCTATAATTCTATGACCTGAATAAATTTTTTGCTGTGGATTATTAAAATGCTTCTCCACCTCTGCTGTTGTACACACAAACTTTGTCTTCTGCTTTAAGAGAGCACACAAATGTAGGAGCCATCTATAAACAGTGGAAGGAGTTTTTCAAGAATGGACAGGCTATTACTGTGACAGAGCTTCTGATAATCATATATTGTACTATTTGGTTATACAGCTAAGTGCCCTCCTACCAAAAAAAAAGTACATAGCACTATATTTGTTCTCCTAAATAGCTTGACATTCATGAATTCTGGAAATGTCCCTTCTCACATTGCTTTTACTCTGAAAGAAAAGAAATATCTTAATTCAGGAAAAAAGTGAGCTTGTAAGGTGAATTAATATGCAAAAAAATGTTGTGAGAATCTGCAAAATTGCAAATTTTTATCCAAATTGTCAATGAAACGATGGCTTGGCATTTAGTGATATTAGTAAAGTGATGTGAAGAGCTGTATAACCATTTAATTTTAATAGCTATCAGATCTACAAATATTTTATCGGTAATGTAAGAGATGACAAAAAATAAAATTTAAGAGGTTATCTTACTTGCCCATGTCACATTCATACACAATTTTTAATGCAGGCTTCTTAATCTTCAAATATTTGCTTTTCTTTCAACTTTTCAGGAGTCCAAGCACCATTAGTTTATTGTCACAAAAACCTGACCATGTTAAATTTTTGCTCTTGACAGCATGAGTCAGGAAAGCAACATGGATGGTTTACTCTACCATGCCAAGAATCATTATTCAGCAAGATCTCTTCCTTTAATTTCTGTCAAGATCAGCAGAACTTAAACAGGTATTAGAACACTAGTAAGTCTATCCCATTGCTATTAATAGTAGCATTGACATTTTCCAAAGAATGAATAAGAGCCAATTTACATATATATTTATTCATATATCTATATATTAGCTGGAACAGAAACTTGGGATTTTTTTCATATGTCAGGTCTCATTCATTTTAGTAATGTGGTGTCAGTACACTGCCAACATTTACAACAAAAATGTTGCAGATGGTGTGTTTAAAATAGAGCTGGCAAATTCACTTGCTTCACCTGAGATGCACTGAAGTGGTGTTATACTTTATGGAAAAGCTGAAAATGTTATTCTAGATTAGGCTAAAAGAAATTGGATTAACTCCTCAAATGTAATAATGTATATTTTTAGCCATCTGAGGACCTCACTTGGAAAGTTACTTCACTTGAGAAAATTAAGGGAAAGTTGATCATGTACTTTCTGTGGCAATATGAGTACTTTTTGTATTTTAAGTTGAAAGAAAACAAAATTAAATAAATTCTGACTTTAATATAAAGTTGTAGCTGAGGGGAGTTACAGGTAGGTGAATTTAAAATTGTGGTTTTATTTCACAAGTCAGAAAACTGGTTGTGTAGATGCATCTGCTGCAATTTTGCAAGCTGTTCTTTTAATAAACCTCTGTTAGCAAGGGACTACACATGAGAAGTTAGTTCAGTCACAGCCATTGAAAGCTTGATTATTTTTTTTTTACTGCCATTGAACACTATCAACTGATGTACTGATGATGTAGGGTAGTGTGAGACTAGGCAGTGGAAGAATAATGGACTCTAAAGCACTGTTTCAGGCTAATTTAAATCAATAATAGAATGATAAAGCTTTTACATTCTAACATCATTTTTCTTACCATAAATATGATAAATATGTTACTGATGTATGAAGGTGTTTTGGTTTCATATTAACTGACAAATGAGAGTCTAGTTTTACAGTTATAGCTAGAGATCAGGGATATGCTTGTCCTGGTATAGAATTGCACTGCACAATAGTAACATAGCTAGCACATACATCATCATTACATTATATAATGTAAAAAATTCCTGAAGTAGAAATTATCTATAATAATAAATTATTATTGCTATAGAAGAGCTGGGGAAAATCAATAAGGAATTTTGTAACATCTCCTGATTTAAATATGTAAGAATATTTTAAAGTTAAGGACTTGCAAATTAAATTCTCCTTTCTTTGCACATCCCTAATCAAATTGTTGCTAAATTTTAGAAACTCTTTAAACAAGGAAAAGAGTCATGTTTTAAAAGGAGACACTGTTAATTCTGTGCAGGGTGGAAGGTGGAAGTTTTCCAAAAATCAAGCACACTAGAGAATAAAAAGTAAAAGAACTTATACACTAAAATATACATAAATCCACCTAATACAGAGTTACCACCTACCTAGTCATCTAGCTCATTGTTAGTGCACCTGTGTGCTGTTTGGGGCTCTCTGGTGGTCACAAGGAGAGGTCACCCTTACTTAGTTTCAAGCAAAGTTCATCTAGGACCTGCAAAACACAAGATTCTCTGCCAAGTATGATGTGATCTGCAGCTTTGGAGCCACATCTAAAACAATTGCCAAGCAGGACAAAGTACAGAAAGTTTCCATAAGCATTAAGCAAAATCTATTTTACACACCTGATAAGATCTCTTAACATTCAAAAGTGGGGTTAAAGGTGAGAATTATACCATCACCTTATAATTACAACAGAGATCAAAAGAAGGGACAGAGAATTCTGCTTATGATCAACAAAATCAGTTGCATTGGTTACTCTTTGTTGTCTTCTGTTGCTATTCACTCTGCTCCTCACTCCAACACTGCCAGGCCACACTGAAAGCCAAAGGTGCAGCTGCTCAGTGATGAGCCACTCATGCCTGACTGTTATAACCCACCCTCAAAGGCAAGGTAATTGAGGTTCTTGTGAATAGATCCCTTGGAGCAGATTAGTGTAAAATGACACTGAATCACTGGTGTTTATATATATCCATGGCAGTTTTATTTTAGAACAATTTGGTTGTACAGGAAAGAAGGTATGTTGCCATTTTTGGTATTATCTATAGAAATGAAAAATTATAAGAGTATAAAGATATCACTTAAGAAAACGTATAAGGAAAAGATAGAAAGAGAAAGAAAGGTTAAGAATAGATGGCAGGGGGGAAAGACATCATCACCCATGGATCCAGCAATGAGGCTTGATTGTTACAGTTTCTGTGTCTGGTGTTCAAAATGTTGGTCTCATTCCTGATCCAACGGGGGTGGGGAAGCTCATACTACATAATGTTCAATGTATTCAGGTGGGGGCAGCCAGGTACCTCCCTTGGGGCAGAGGAAGTTTACAATATTTGATAT
Source organism: Ploceus nigricollis (assembly GCA_013399945.1). NCBI lineage: Eukaryota > Metazoa > Chordata > Aves > Passeriformes > Ploceidae > Ploceus > Ploceus nigricollis. The sequence goes on along the minus strand of VXBC01000360.1, from coordinate 904,267 downwards.
AGCACTGGATCATGGACAGTCCTCTGGTGGATGGCCCCAGAAATGAGTCTGGGGGTACTTCAGGGGTCTTTGATGGTTTATGACACCTTCTAAGACGTGACAGATGCCTCTCACATGAGCCAGCATAGTTGAGTGAGTTATGTCATACCTGAAGGGATGAATACCTTATGCCTGTGTGTGAATGTGAATGCCTGGAGACCTTTTCTAGAGAGGTGTAGGGAGGAGGTTTTACACCTGAGCCAGTTGTGTAAAGAAGGACATTAGCATGATAAAAAGCATTATCCCACCACCAGCATTTGCTTCTTATCAGCCTTACCTGGCTCACAAACTAGCCTTTTGCTAATTAAATGTTTGATGAGGCCATCCTCAGTGGTGGAGGTCTTCATCTGGCCTGTTCTGACACAGAGCAGAGGTTTTGCCACCACACTCAAAAACTCTCCTCTTCCCCTTGGTTTGGATGTGTGTGTACAAACCTGGCCTCAGCAAAGCACCTGCTGCTTCTGCAAGTGGCTGATTGCTTGAGTCATTAACCCTTGTCATTCCAGTCTCTCATAGTTTGTCCCTTGCATGCCTCCCCCAGGTCAGACACTCCCTTGCCTGGACAGAAGCTGGATCTGACCCTGGAGACATTCTGCTTCTTGGCTGTCAGGGCAGTATGATAGCTTGGCATCATGGCTCTCAGCAGCTGCTGACAAAAGCAGCTGTGACACCATAGTTCTGGTCAGTAAATCATTTACATGTTGTATCACACATTCTTCTATTCCTTATTCTACTCTGTCATGCATCCTGAATGCAATTTTAATTGTTTATCTGTACACTAAACATGCATTGGTATTCTCATTGTTAGCAGCACCACATTTTGCAGTCATTCAATTTATCTTTAGATAATGTAGCTTTTGATTTCTCCTTTTCAATACATTCTTCACATAACACTGGTGTTTTCTACAGACAATCTGCTTTGGTGTCAGTTACCTAACATAACTAGTTCCATACTATTTAAGTTGCACAGCTACAATGATTTGAGATCAATTTTTTCAGGCTGGCATAACAATGATCTTGGAGAATAATTTTGATTTGCCTTTGAAAAGAGATCTTTTTAAAGTCCTTTTCCCTCTTAAAACAAATAAATAAATAAAGGAAGCAGTGCGTCTGCTAATGCAGACGTGCTAAATATGGGTCTGTGTGTATTAAATAACTAGCTACAAACAGAAGTATACTATTTTGAAATGTTATTAAAACTGTTTGAAGTTGTCTTCATTCATTGTTGATACAGGAGGAAAAATATGATTTTGTTCTTTTTATTCTGAATTCTAGGAAATTTTGAACATTGAGAGTTTTGAGATTCTCTGGGTCTCCTTAAAGACTTGTGAATCTTCATTAAGTATTAGTTACTCCCTTTTGTGCCATGTGGTGTGTTTGCTTGTCCTTTCAAAGCACTTTTCACTTCCTAATATCAAGACGACTTCTATGACTCTGGTGCTACTGCTATAAGGTCACTTTTGATCTACAGTTGATGTTATTTAAAGAGGAGCTCAGAACCATAAAGTCTTTACAATGCCAAAGGGAACACCATTTGTTTCAGGAAATTCACATTTAAAAGTATAAATGCAATTTAAAGATTTGAATTTTAAGCCCACAGGAGAGAAAATTTTTGTATAACTCTGCATACAATCTCTTTTGTGAATAAAAAAAATGCACCTATTTTACCTACAGTCCTTTTTATTTTTTTTATTTTGTATCAATAAGTATCAAAAACATTTTGGCTTTTTTTTAATAAAACAAACATAAAAACTCTCTGAAATGTTTCCTAAAAAAAAAAGTATACTGTTCTATCACCTACTGTTTATTTGCTTTTAAAATCCTACCAGACTGTTAGGTTGAGCTGTAGTTCAAAGAAATGGCAGGGAAATATATTATATGAACTATTAATTTTTTCATCTGTATTCAATTAAGGATGTCTTGAGTAATCTAACTACAAGAAGTATTTTTTGTTGTAAAACAATATCTTTCAAGGTGAAGCCTGAATTAATTAGGAATATAATCAAGTTTTATACCTTTTTCACTATTCAGTCTGGAACTCTCTTAGGTTCTACAAGCAATTCATTATAATTCAGCAATATGATCTAAAAGGTCTTGAAGGTTGTTGGGTTATTTTATTCACCTCCACTCTCTATTAAAGTGAATTCATGTTCATAAAATCTAACATGTTTCTTACTGTCTGGAATGAAATTCTTCTGACAGTTATTTTAAGAAGTAAGAGCTAAAGATGAAAAATTAAGTTTATAAATTAAGATATAATAAAAAATGGACAAATTATAGAGTGCATAAATATTTGATAAATTAATGTAAACAGCCTTAATGTGGATGGAGAAATAAAAATTATGCAACATTTCTCTTTTCTTTATGTTGGCATGAATTTAGATCTAATTAACTAATTATGGATTATACTGGATCATATTGATTTTTTTTCCAATGACTACTACTTTAGATGTAGACAATACTTCAACCATTACCATTTCAAAAATTACTTGGCTCCTGGAATTTGGATTCAATGGAAATTTAAATAGGAAAATTAAAATTTACTCTTCCATTTAACCTTTTTGGACACTGGGTAAAATTATATCTAGTCAGAACATGCTATAGAAAGTGGTTATAATGAACGGTGATAATATTTTCCCAAAAGGCCTCTTTGTTGGTATATCATACCTGATGGTGGTCATTGGCAAAAATACAAAACAAAACAAAAGCAAAAAACCCAAACAAATTGATGATTCCGAGAGATATGTTCTGTCTATCTTACGCGATACTTTGAAACCCTCAGTTTTCTTTGGCTAAAAAGACAAGTCTAGCCCCAGGGCCTGAGAACCAAAGGTCTGATTAGGGCCTTCCAACACTAAAAACCTTACAATTTTATTTTACAACAGCTATTCACTCTAGGAGAGTAGCAGAAAATACAGCAATAGCAGCCTGGTATATTCTCAGGTATGAGAAACTGGGAGTCGTCAGTGATTCCCTTTGCCTTCTGTGCAATCAGAAACCTCCCATCTAAGAGAGGTCAACAGCAATACTATAGCTTCTTGGTCAGTTGGCAAATTTCCTACCTTTACCACATCCTTACAGTCTGTCTTCTGGGAGCTGCTGACAAATATCTGACAGGAGCAGGGAATCTTGATAATACCACCTACCAGGATTGTGAGGCATGCTCAGCTCTCAAAGTTAATTTTAGCCTCTCTGCAGACTCACATGTATTCAGATGCACTGGTTATATTGGACTTGTGTTTGAAAGCTGCTGTTACTTTAAAATAAGAGGAGTTTATACAGAAATTACAGGATTTGAAGAGCTTTTGTGCTGAGATAAATCTATTTTTTTCTTACATTTGATATGAACATCATGATGAATATATAGCTTTCCCCTTTTGCTTGACCAAATTTATTAATTGATAAATTTAAATAAAATAAAGTATATATGCATACTGAATGCACTAATTATCAAAAAAACACCTTTAATTCAAGATTCTTACAGAAGCCACAGTTATGCATGTATGGTGTGTATATATGTGTTATCTGAGGAACTTTGCATTCATTTTTCACTTCTGATTTTTTAATCTTTGTAAATTTCAAATCCAATTCAGTTTCTTAGAAGAGTACTGATGCCAGAGATATAAATTTCCCACATATTTTGAGAAAATAGTTGACTAATTAATGAGGAAAAGAGACCCCATAGAGAAAATAATTTTTTAGGTACTTGAAAAACTCAAGTTGGACTTATTACTGAACACTGAGAATTTCCAGGAAGAAAAACACTGCATCTGCCAGCCTAGATGAGAAAAACACTAAAGCCAAACCTTCCATTTGCAATGCAATCCTTCACTTCTTAATTTGCCTTTTCAAGCTGAGCACAGAGTTTCACAAATGTCTTCACTCTTGTGACCAATGACAGGACTTGGGGCAACAGCAAGTTGAATGAAGCTGAGTCATGGGAGGTTTAGGTTGGACATCAGGAGCAAGTTCTTCACCCAGAGGGTGGTTGGGCACTGGAACAGCTCCCCAGGGAAATGGTCACAGCACCAAGCTTGCCAGAGCTCTCAGGTACATGGTGTGTCTCTCGGGGATGGTGCTCTGCAAGACTGGGAGTTGGATTCAGTCACCCCGATGGGCCCTTTTTATCAGGATATTCCATGATTCTATGCTGCTGTGAAATGTAACTGAGAACACCACTTAGATCTCACTTGTAGCATCTCATGTAATCTATTTTGGAAAAACTGGAAACTTAATTTCTATTAAGACATTATTTGGCCAAAAAAAGATTAATGCTGTAAAAGAAATAGGACCAAAATAATGAGCACTGGGATTCCTAACTGCTACGTCTCCTCTGGCCTCAATTAGGGAAAAAAAAAAAAAAAAAAGAAAATAAATACCTTTCCCTCTCCCCTCTCCAAGCACAAGGTCTTATGTCCTGCCAGGACAGCTCTGCCACTGCCTTGGTATTTCCAGCCTCAAACTTCCTCTTGAAGATCATGTTTTCATTCTTTCTTTAAATAGTAGTAAGATGACATCAACATTTCTTTTGTCTACACATTAAGTATTTCTGTTAAGTGCATTTAGAACATTTTTTCTTGTACTTTTGTATACTTTGCTAAACACTAAGATGTTTTATTATGATGATCATAATGTACAGAAATATGAAACACTTTTATATACTTATAAAACAAATACATTTTAGTGATAAGATTTTGTCTAAACACTTTCAGAGTTTTACAGAAATTCCAATCTTTCAGGGATTGTTACTTCCAAAAGAAGAAATTTCAGGGAAAAAAAAAGTGAAAGTAAAAAGGCTGAGAGAAGAAAGTTGAAATTAAAAGACAAGAAAAGTCTTTGATTGTGTGATTTATATATATAAAAGATGAGGTGTGTGTACAAAATATAAAAGCTAAACATTGTAATTCCAAAACATTTCACAGATCTTATCAAAATACAATGCACAGGCTTTACCTAAACAATTCACCTTTTCTTACTCAGATGGACTATGGCAGTAAAAGGTGCAATATGATCCTTAATTGCTGCCATTTCCTTGAATTTCTTATATTAAAATAAATTGTCTCTGTTCCTGGCTCATGTTCTCAGAGAAGCTAATTTGAGTAACAAATTATCTTCACAGCAATTCCCAGTGCTTACAGGTAACTTAGATTTGTATGTGGGTTTTTTTAAATGGGAAAATTTTCCAAACTATTCTGTGAAATACTTTAATCAATATGCACATAGTGAATTAAGACTATGTCCACTACCCCATTATTTCAAAAGGTCACTTGTTTATGACTGTGTGTCTACAAGGCACTATTACTGTTATGGCTACTATTAATAATAGTATTTAATCCCATTCAATTTTATGAGTGGAACACTTCTACAAGCTTTGGCTATCATGCAGGTCTGATCAGCAATTACTAGAGTCATCTTTGTATTTATTTTTGCATTATTGTCCCGTGGTTAGACATTTCCCTCCCCCTACTTCTTCACTTAATTTGTTTACCTTAGAGACTGTTTTACAAAGTAAGTCAGTAATTTCACAATTCTCATTGATCTCATCTATTAATGGGGCTACTGTATCATTTTATTTTCATCTACTTTTTTTTCCCAGTTTATTCATAGTTCTTTATGCAGATGGGTATCTGCAAACCTGTGCAAAATTAGATGGCTTTGCTGAATCAAAACGGTATTGTAAAGGACTACTCATAAGTGCAGGACCCTGTTAATACTTTCGAGAAATGTGTGGGTATTGATGTGAAAACCAAAATAGGTTGAAAACCCACATATGAAGCTTCTGCAGGGCATTTCTAGAGCCAGGCAAAACATTCATCAACATTTTATCTCAAACACAACCAACAGTACCACAAAGAAAAGCAGCTCTAAAGACAGACACTCCATTGCTGAATATATATTGAATGATGTGTCTGCTACCACCATCCATTCTCTTGACAATCTACTAGGAATTTGATGCACTGCCTGAAAACCCTCCAGGAAATCTGAGAGGGTTAATTCTTAAATCACATATTTGACATCTATGGGAAGTGTTGTTTACCCTTCTGGTGAATCTTACCTGGCTTTCTTGCTTGGAGAAGTTCAACACCTCTGTGTTCAGCAAATAATTTTCTTTTAAGACTGAAGGATGATGTATGTGTTACAAATGTTTTACTCAAGCAACAGTTTGAGAAGCATTAGTTTCTTGAGAAGTTGAATTTATCTGATTTAAAGGCTATTTAATTTTTATGATATAACAGCAAATTTAGTCATCAAGAAGGTCAAACAATGTGATCAGCATTCCAAGTCCTTCAAGGAAAAAATGTGTTTAAATTCTACTTTGTTCTGTGCTCTGAAAAAAAAAATTAAAATAACCAGTACTCTAACTAAATTGAATAAGCATAAACAAATAATCCAAGGTAGTATTCTGCATGATAAGAACAATTGGCTGCATCATTGTGTAACCTCTGGAATTGTTTCATTCTTTAAATGTAACTTTTATGGGCTTTTTCAACATTAGCATAGCTGGTAAATCATATAGTTCTGGGAGGTCTTATGAAGCCCCTGTATGAAACAGTCATATTGTTTCAATGCTGAAAATAGAAAGAGTTTATGAACAATAAACAAATTCATTTCAGAAAATATAAAGCTTTTTAGGAAGTAGTGGTATCTGTTACCAGTGTAAATAAATATAAAACAATTGTCTGTAACGTTTACATTTTTGTAGATCGCACTTTAAAACCCCAAGTTTACTGCTCTGTCTTTTGTAGAAAAAATATAGGTTGTGCACAACTAAAATTAACAGAACGTAAAAGTATGGAGGTTTTTCTTGATTTGATTGGCTGGTTTTTAAATTTATTATGTTATAGAGGATTACCAAATGTGACGTACATATTCTTTAAATAACTGGCCTCAGTTTTGCCTGCCTCTCACTTATTCTGGAAGATGTATAAAATAATCTGAAGGAAAGAAGGATAATCTGGGGGGAGGAAAATGTCTTTTTGCCTACATCCAAACTAAGTGTTGAAGAATGTCTGCAGCCCAAGGTAAGAGAGAGGAAAATGGAATTAAAATAACATTTGCTAGATTATACAAAAACACTATTAAAACACAAAGAAGATATTTAATGAAATATTTTTAAAACCGAGTGTTTGCATTCAAAGAAAATTTAAAATTGTAATTTTGTTACTATTCTGAAAATTAAACACAAATGACATAGGGTTCTTAGTTTTAGGCAAATTCTGCTAGACTTAAATAATTAGTGACTTCAGACAACAACGGTTACTTCAGTGAAAGGCAGTAAATAGAAATAAACACTATATAAAAAGCGTTTCTAGCTGCACTAGAAAGAGTTCTACACGAGATTTCACCTCTAAATATAAAATCTCTTAAACTTTCATACTGCCATCAAAACTCCTGAAATGTTTTCTAACTTTCTTGTTTTTCCATTTTCTTTGCTTACAAAACAATGGAAGACCAAAGGAAGACATCTTTATAGAAAATTAGTACTTTCAGTGCAGAATAATACGTTTGTGCGTTGACAAAAACATGTTAATCAGGTTAATATTGTCTATAGACATAAAATATTAATATAGAATAAAATAGTGCATTAAAACCAAGATGTTAGTAGAACTACTTGCATATCTTCATTAATTTTCTTTTTCTTACTTGTTCAGCAAAATAAAAATTACTCAGAAAGTGAAGCCTATGAAACATCAGGTATTTGTATGCATCCCACATATCCAAACTTCACTTGCTAATGAACTAATGATATTTAACCTGCTCTTTTAGTTACCATGCCTTTAGGTAGGCATCCAGCTTTTCCAGTGATTTATCTTCTGGCTCTGCACGATGTCCTGCTGTTACAATGCTGCCTCCTGCTATGACAGGGAATGCATAGAAGCTCTTTCACCTCTCTGAAGATAATTACAGGATTTCAGTCTCCAGAGCAACTAATCAATGTTCTACTAGTTTTCTGGAGAACACAATTTTCCTTAAAAAAAAAAAAGAAAAAGAAAAAAGAATTGAAAAGGATAAAAAAGAAAAGTCTTGTTTCATGCAGTAGTTTCAGAACATCTATACATTAAGAACAACCAGTTTAATAATTCTGGAAAAGCTAATATTGAATATAATGGATTGTTATGGAAAACACTGTGGTTTTCTTAATTGTTTATCACTGCACTGTATGTACACACATGCTGATATAAAATCCCAGAGTAACAATGCATCTTGATTGTTGTATCTCTCTTATTCTGAAAAAGTCCTATCATTACCCAATTTTTAAAGTAATATTAAAATGCAACTCCAAATTTTAGCGCTGTATCCCCTGCTACAAAATCTGTTCACATTTTTCCTATATATAATGTGAAGTTAAGATATGCTGATTTACACATTTCCATATAATCTCAAGTTTAGTATCTTCCACTGTGCTTATTTACATGAGTAGTACTGTAGTGCTTAGGTTCCTGTATAAACACAAGGTAATGCTCAATGCTGGCAGCACCAAATATTACCAATGTTTGTAGAAAACAGATTATTTCAGCTGACTAAACCAGGGATATCTTCTTTCCAGGCCACAATTTTGAAAGGAACAGAAAAGGCAGAATTAAATTAATGAAGCAAAATAATTATATTAGATAAGGCAAGGTAATGCCTCCCTTTCTTGCTTTCCTCATGGATTATAGAAGTAGGAATAGGGATGTGCTCTCTTCCCTTTTTCCGTCTCTATTTTTGTGTTACCCCTTTGGCAGATCATCTATTTTATTTATGCCATCAGTGGATACGAGGAATAAGGTGGCTAGGTTTGTCTTGGAGGAGACATTGTCAGTTATGGGAAGAGGAGAGATAATGAGGATACTGTGATTTACTCTGTTAGAAAAAGAGAACCTCTGGCTCCCAGATGGTCTTGGAAGCCAAAAGTTCTCCAGTTCTGTTGGAAAGGAGCTAAGTAAAAAAGGTGAAATGGCCAAACTGCTAATGGGCATGGTGGTATTAAGTCAAAGATTGTACTTGATGATCTTGGAGGTCTTTTCCAACTCCTGTGATTCTATGTCTTGTCCATCTGCCTGAAGTAAAAACTGAAGAGTAAATTGTAAAACTGCAATAGATCAAACTTCAGCAAGATTTGTCACAGTTGATGATTCAGTCAGGGATCCATTCAACTGCCTTAAGGAAGATTTCCTTGCTGTTTGAGTTCCCCTAAATATCTGAAACAGTTGCATGGGACTCAAATATGGGAAATCTAGACAGTTTCAGAGATTAAACAGGATACCTGGGTCATCTCCAAGCAGGATAAATGTTTCCAATCAGGCAAGTGAATCAAGTCCCTAATGCTTAATTGCATGTCTTAAAAATGAAGAAATTCAATAGTCCTTGATATGCACACCAACCCCCGGATTCTGAGTCTCCAAATTAAAATATAAATACTATTCCGTTTTTATTACATCAACTTTATATCCAAAACCTCACCAAGTTTGTGTTGAAAACATATTCTCTTCTGCCTTCTATTCCATATGCATCAGCACTGTGACTTATATACTTGCTACCTTGGGGCAAAAAATGCTTTTCCTTAGGAGAACACACTTGATTTTAAAAATCTAACTTCAGGCAACTAAGTTGTAATTTAAGAAATAATCTCAGTGAAATTTTCTATATCCCATCCCCAAGATACAAACTAGGAGATTCCAATAAGGAAATTATTTGAAAATGGCAGAAACAGATTAGACCTTAAAAAATTTTGTGGAAGAAACCAAGCTTATTGCAAGTGTCACAGGTGAAGTTGTAGAATTGTTCAAACTGAACATTTTGTTAGTCCCAAAATTACCTTGTGGACAAAATAAGCACAGCAAATAGCTGGAGCAGGCAGGATCTTCCCAGGATTCTTGTCGGAAAATGTACTAAGTTCATGGTTCCTCTTCAGTTTTTGGCTTTTTTTAGTGCCCCATGCCTTGCTGCCTTCTTACTGGCTCCCACCCCTGCTTCTGGTGCCGCCTTGCCCAGCTCCAGGGGACATCATGGGTGACTGCCTGTCCTATGGTGACTGCCAAGTTTATCTGACCTTGTTTATCTGTGACCATCACAGAGGTTCAGCTCAGGCCAGACAATGATCCTGTGGCCAACAGTTTGCTGTTAGAGCAAGCTGGCAGCAGCTCTAGCCCAGGGAAGCTCTGCCATAGCCTAAGCACTTCCCTGGCAGCCCAAATTGATACCTGCTGCCATTTTCTAGTGTTAGAACTCCATTTGTGATGAAACCAACAAGTTATGGTGTTTGGTTACAAATCTGGCCTTGAATTTTCTTTAAATATGGAGCTCTCTAGGTACAGTTTAATGATGTGTCTCTGAAGACACATCAACAATAACAAATGCTGGTGCTGCCTGTGTGTATTTGCACTCTTTTCACAAAAATTTCCTCTTGTAGAAGTCTGAACTAATTGCTGACCCCTTCTGTAATGCTCTGCTGCCACTCTATTTCTGCCTGCATTGAGCACTTCCTTATCTAGAAAAATTATTTAAGCCTAACTTGTTATGCATTCTCTTTTTTAAACCAATGGTTTGAAAGTGATTTCAGGATCAAAACCACAATGCTGCAGATTATGAAATGCACAAAGTTTATTCTTGGCCTGTTCACACACAACATGTGGGTTGGTCTGTGGGATACAGATGGCCATACGTGTTGACCTTCTAGTAATAACACACAAGAATACAGTGACCTGAGCTATCACGTTTAGTATGAGAGCTCCTTTCTCTCTGTTAGACATTTTGAAAGCTTGTGATCATTTAGAATTTTACTGAGCAAGAGACAAGGAAGGATGTGAAAAAACACATTGTAGAGCAGCTTGTTATTCAAGGTGATGTAAATAGATGCTGTGAAAAAGAATATGCATTGCTGTTGAATTTTAAAAATTGCACCCTTATATATATTCATCTTCTGAAATGGAGGAAAAGAGATTAAGGAAACTAATTTTCAAGCTAGACACCAAGTCAAGTTTCATTTTTAAAAATAATTTGTGAATTCTGTCAAGATATATAAAGCAATAAATGAAACAAGTTATGGTGTTTGCCAATCTGGAATGATGCAAAACCTTGAGAAAAGAGTACAGTATAGTAATTTGTATAGAGAAAAGGAGAGGTATTTTATTGAAAAAATGAGCAGCTATTATATAATTTATTGATCAACTATAAACAATTGTTGGTAAGTATTAGTACTTTTTTAACCTCTGACATGGCCTTAGTTTATGAAAATGTCTGCTGGTTTCCCCTTCTGATACTACTACTGGTCACGCAACAAAATAAGAAGCGTAATGAAGAAGATTAAAAAGATATGTAGGTAGAAATTTAGCACAGGCTGACTCCCATATGATGTGGATATTAAACTGAGATAGAGTGATGATCCCTTTTCCTTGAAAATTCCCTATGTAATTTTTCTAACTCTGCTGAATGTAAGGACAGCTCTGTATACATAGTAGGTGAAGAAGCAGACAGTGTCTACCCTTGCTGTCCAAGTAAGCAAAACCCTGAAGATGGAAGTTTGAGGCTCGTCACTTCCAGTACCAATGGGAATGTTTTTTCCTGACATACCAGCAGTCCTGGTGTACCTGGAGAGGTACCAGTTGACTGGAGTCAGCAAATATAAGGTTGTGGGAATAGTGTCAAAAACCTGGCATCTTAACCAAGATTAGAAGACAATATTGACCCTAGAGGCTTTGCTAATCTGTCCGTGTGATTGAAGGTGCTGTGGGAAAACTATTTTGGTGGAAAATCCACCATATGTGTGTGTGGCTTACTGTGATCAAAAACAATCAAATGCATGGAATGCTTGAGGTGCTTTGTGCGTTACAAAATTAGCAGAGGCCCTAGGGACCAATCAGAAGGCAGTGGTTTATCTGTAATGAAATTAAAATAGAAGGGAGCTCGCATAGGAAAAAGGGAAAGAAAAAACAACACCTGGATAGCTCAAAACTATACCACTGCATCACTGTATCTTTTTTCCTATCGCTGACACATTTATCTTTTACATTTAGAATTTTCTTTACATTTGATCTCATCCTCAACATAAGATCCATTTACAGAAGGGAACTACAGGCCTGTCAGCCTGACCTTGCTGTTGGGGAAGGTCACTGAGCTGGTCATCTTTACTGCCATCACATGGCACATGCAGGAAACCAGAGGAGCAGGCCAAGCCAGAGTGCATTTATGAAACACAGGTCCTGCTTGACCCACCTGAAATTAAACAAAAAGAAACATTTCTTCATAAACAGGGTTGTAAAATATTGTAACAGGGTGCCCAGGAAAGTGGTGGAGTCAGTATCCCTGGAAGTGTTCAAAAATTGTCTGTATATTGCACATGAAGACATGGCTTAGTGGTGCTAGGTTGATGTTGGACTTTGTGATCTTAGAGGTCTTGTCCAAACTTAAAGATTCTATAATTCTGTGATTCTATGACCAATGTGCAAAATTACTCTAAATTACCAATGATAAAAGAAATTTCATTAGGTCACTATTATGAATGCTTTACAAGTTTTTTTAATCACAACAATATCAAAGAAAATGTTCCTCAATACAAAGAAGAAAAAAAAAGACAAATAACAAGCCAGACTTAAAAAATAATTTGTAACAAAGATTTAAAGAAGATGCCAATATTGTTACTAGGTAAAATAGCGAGTCAGGATATGTCAATGGGTTTAATTCTACAGGCTTTTGCACATTATTGTATTCCATGTGCTGTGGTATTTTTAAAATATGTAACTATTTTACCTCGACTTTCAGACACTGTATTTGGCATCATTAAAATCAGCTGCAAGTTTTTTACAAGCTCTTCTTCAATAAAACCAAATGAAAATAAATTCAGCACAAGGACATAGAATACAGGACAGACCTCCAGACTGGGAATTCTCTTTTGAAAAGAGTGCCTTTGGAATAGGTTATCAAGCCTCATCTATCAAGTCAATAGAGATTGGACTGACCATAAAGAAATGCAAAAGTGTCTCACACCAATAATTAAACAGTTAAATAGTATGCAAAACTTAGTGGGGATAAATTCCAACTGACGTACACGGAAAAAAAAATCCAATCCTAAACTAAGACAGCAAGTCCTGGATCCGAGCTTGCCATAATTACTATGAGTGAACTATTGGAGCAAAGATAGCTTTGCAAACACCATTTTAGTATATAACTGTAGTTTAAAAAACTAGCAAATTTTGCATTCCTTTGCTAATATTGGAGAAAATGTCAATTTTCTATGTTAATCCTGTCTGTGGTCACATGTCATAAGTGATATATTGTAATGGAAAAGTTGTCAGTCAAAGGCAGCAAGCAAGACTTCTGTATTAGACATCAGGAAGTAAACCTCACTCTGTTAAAAAAAAAGGATAAATGAGAAGGACTATACAAGAGGTCTGCCAAAAACATATGTCCTGGGGAGATCAGGTGGGTAATGATTATTGTTTCTCTTTTCCAGTATTGGCTGTGGATAAAAGAAGCATGAAAGATAATCGACAGGTGCACTCACAAAAAGTCAAAGGAGGTGAGATGTCAGGTGACTGAGCTGTGGACCTCACTGCTTACAGAACTGGCTGTGAAGGAGAGAAAGCTCAGCAACTTTTTGAGGGTTACTAGATGCATAGAAATGGAGTCTCGGACAAGTAAGCCTCAACTGAAACAGATCAAAAACTGGGGGAGTTTTCAAGGGAATTTTCATATGTGCTTACTCTATGCTTAAATTCTTGTCTAGATATGCACTTTTGGCCATCATCAAATGTAAATGCTCTGCTAGATGGACCTTTACCCAGTAAGCCTGTACTTACGTCTTGTGTATTTATGACGACCAAATGTAACTGCTCTGTGTGGTCCTGCAGTGAAATTATTTCATGCAATTCTTGGCTATCTAAACAGCGGAGGATTGAAGTGAGGTAAGAACAGCAGGGATTTTGCCCTTCAACACTGTTGAGCTGTTGCAGAAGCACTATATATGCTTATATATGTAAGAAAAATAGATTGCAAAAGTGAAAAGTCAGAAAAAGAATGTATGAAAATCTTTACAGTAATGGATTAAAGAAACTCAGGTGATACAGGAACAAGATAAAGAAGTCTTCTGCTCACTGTCAGCATGTATACATACCAGCAGGAAAGATTTTTGATGAGTACTTGAACTGGTTTTGTCTGAGATAGAGTTAAATTTCCTCACGTTAGAGTATTGGGCTAGGTTCTGGATTGTGCTGGAGACAGTGTTGGTAATTCAGAAATGTATTTGTTATTGTTGAGCGGTGCACAGAGTCAAGATCTTTTTTGCTTCTTACCTCATCCTACAGCAGGTAGGCTGGGGGTGTATGAGTGTTTAGAGAGGACACAGTCAGTACAGTTGACCCCAATTGACCAAAGGGATATTCCATAATACACGGCATCATGGTCAGCATACAAATTTGGAGGTTTGGAGACTGTCTAGGCATTGATCAGTTGGTGGTGAGCAGTTGTTTTCATTTCCATCACTTGTCTTAGAACCACAGAATCATAGAATCATTTAGGTTGGAAAACACCTCCAAGATCATTGAGTCCAACCTTTGACTGATCACCACCTTGCCAACCATGCCACTATGTGCCACAAACAGCCATTTCTTGAACATCTCCAGGGATGGTGACTCTGCCACCTCCTTGGGCAATTCATTCCAACATTTGACTATCCTTTCCATGAAGAAATTCTTTCTCATGTCCAACCTAAACCTCCCCTGGTGCAGCTTGAGACCATTTTCTCTTCTCCTATTACTAGCTGCCTGGGAGAAGAGGCCAACCCTCAATTTGTTATTACCTCCTTTCAGGTAGTCTTTCTTGGGTTACATTTTTCTCTCTTTGCTATTTTCCTTTTCATGACAATATTATTACTATTGTTGTTGTTGTTATTATATTTTAATTATTAAAAATTCCTTTACCCATAGGATTTCTCACTTTTGCGCTCTCAGTTCTCTTCCCCCATTCCTCTGAGAGTGGGTTGAGCAAGTGGCTGTGTGGTGCCTAGTTGCCAGCTGGAGTTAAACCAACACAGTACTGACCTGTTAGTGGATTATCTTCCTGAACTGAAGCACAGAACAAAGCACTAGCTATCTGCCTTGCTAGCTAGTCTTTTGAAGCATGAAATATGGTCTGTACGGAGACTGTGCAATTACTGTGTATCAAAGCTATTAGTTATTTTGACTTTTTTATAATTTAAATCATACATATTGTTAAGAAAATAATATATTTCCAGTAAAATGGATTTGGCCAGGCATCAAAAAAACCTTTATTTGTGAAATTTAAATTAAATATGTTAATGTCTTATAAAGGTACAGGAAAAGACAAACTTTGAAAACATGAGAAACAGAGGAGCGAATCCTCAGAATTCTGGTACAAACTTTAACCATATATTTATACTTTCATAGAACAACTTATGATTTTAAAAATAATCTCAGAACTGAATTATATTGATATGTTTAAGTTCTTTCACTTTCTAGTCTGTTTCTAAATGTTGTTTGTAGGTTGCTATAAACAAAATCTAGGGTATGTAACCCTCTGCAGGTTAATTAACAGTTATGTGTTAATATCTTGTGATTGGGAGAAATGTAATTTAAAAGAAAAAAAATAGCAGTCAGTGGAAAGATGACACATAGCATTATTTATAGAAAATAATATCACTATTCACTTCTCCTTACTAAGAGAAATTATTGTATTTTTTCATTCCAGGAGTAAAACCACTGTATTTTACAATCTAATGTAATTAAATCCTCCTATCTATACATTGAAACTGCCTATTTAGAAATAGAAGAATTAGTAGAGTAATATATCTTTAGAAAGGAACAAATGTGTTAAAAGATATATGATAAAGTATGCTGAGCCTTACAACAGGACATCAAGGAAATAAATGGTTAGAATAAACATTTTATCTTTTTTCCAAAGCACAACTTAACTTTCTTTGCACAAATGGTGTTCTTGATGAGAATAATAAATCTCTTTAGATGGGAGACAAAGTTCATGTTTAAAACTATGCAATTCAATATGGAGCTACCATGTAATTTAGTTGCCTGACAGAACTGAGAAAGATAAAGTATTTCTTGTAAAAAACCTGGAAACATGGGTAGTATGCATGAGACAATCAGGGGATAATGGTGTAAGAACTTGTGGGTGGAGACCGTTTAACCAGTATAACAAAAGCTCAGTGTGTAAGCAAAAGAATTAATTCACCCCTTCCCGTGGGCAAGCAGGGGTCCAGACATCCCCAGGAAAGCAGGATTACTTGGGAATCACAGAATCACAAAATCAAGTCCAACCTATCATCCAACATCACCCTGTCCACCAGACGTTGGTACCAAGTCTAGTCTTTCCTTACGCACCTCCAGGTACAATGACTCCATCACCTCCCTGGGCAGTCCATTTCAATATTTAATTACTCTTTCTCTGAAAAATTCTTCCTTAAACCTCCCCTGGTGCAGCTTGTGTCCTCTTGTCCTGTTGCTTGTTTTCTGGGAGAAGATGCTGACCTCCACCTGGCTACACCCTCCTTTCAGGTAGGTGTAGAGAGCAATAAGGTCACTCCTGAGCCTCCTCTTCTCCAGGAAGAGAAATGTCATAGCTGCAAATGTCCTCCCTCTTACTTCTATCCCCAGATTTATGTTTTATATTTTGAGTGCGACAGCAGATGGTCTGGGATATCCCTAGGATCATTTGGTGTCATCTGTCCTGGCTGTTTCCCCTCCAAACATGTAATTCAGAAAACATGAAGCATAATGTTCATTATTTTTTAAATCCTTCTTATCATTTGTCCCTTTCAGTAGATTTTGATGCTCTACTAGGTACATAGAGACCAGATGACTACAGAATAAATGTGGGGTGTGGGCAGACAACTTCTAAAGAGGTTGTCTTTGCAATATCAGTAAAGACCATATATGCTTATAATAATAGTAAAAGCCTGATTCAGCTTCCCTGGAAGAATATGTGAATCTTCTCTACCCCAAGAATTGAGTTACATCTTCAGCTATCATAGATCTTATTCATAAGGGCAAATTTTTTGGAGAGAAAAGTATAGATTAATCATGAATGAGAATTTCAGGACTGACTTCAGTAAAAGAGATAGGAATCATGTAAATGCAGCAATCTGGAAAAACAGTGTCATAACAATGTTATCATGGGCAGATATTAAATTAATCTAGTTGAAATTTTATGCAGGAAGAATAACTTTAGTGAAGAATGAAGAATCTTGTCTTGCATACCAGTACCAATACAAAAATAAAGTAAGAGTGACTTAACCTGTCAGAAAGGTGTTAGTCAGAGTATCATGGAATAACTGTTATCCAATAGGTATTAGTGTTCAGACTTTTACAGGAGTAATGAAGAAAAATAACTTAGTTTGTTCAGGGCAGGATTTTTAAAATTCTTTTTTATCTTATGGTTGTTTGTTTTAATTTTGTAGCTCTTTGTGTGTGTGCTTACTGAAACTCAGCTGCTGTCATGGGCAGCACTCGAACACAAAAATTTTCTTTTGAGATTGGTACAAAGCTTGGTGCAGGTAATAGGCAGAGACAAATAGGTATTTTGAGTAACTGGGAAAACACCCCAACACAAACCCAAACTAGTTTATGTCTCAGATGACCAGGTGTTTAGCTGTGGATAAACAATTCTTAATATAGATTCACCAGACAAAATTTAGATTCCTAATGAACAATTATACAATGAAACCAGAATTGTGTCCCTTGGTACATTCCCTTGCTCATTGCACAATGTTTGAGTACTTTGAGTAATTGGATTAAGCTATATGAATTCTCTTGCCTTTAATAAAGATGCTGGCAAAAAACTTAAAGTTTAAAGATTATAAAAAGTGTTCTTAACACCGACAGTAGATACAGAGGTTCAAGATATAGCTATCTCAAATAGCACTAGCTAACTTAATAATAAATAAAACCCCTAAATCCTTTAAAATAGTACCTCATCCATTGGTTAACCCAAAGTGGCTAACAAAGTGGCTATAATATTTTACAATTAAAGGTTATACATTAATTTTTCTCTGAAAATTGATTAATTTTAATTGGATATTAATAAGAGTGAGAAGCATGTATCCATGAAGAAAGTACTTCAAAGATCCTATTAATTTCATATTTTATACAAAAAGCATCTTCCAGTTTCCCTAAGTGTAAGAGGCCAGACTTTGTGCCTTTAAAATCTATAAAGTAATTTTAATAAGAGAATAACATATACATATTCTTTACTGCAATAATAAACCAAAATGTAATTTACCAAGAAAACATTCAATTAGAATGCGGTGGGTTGACCTTGGCATATTTCTAACCACAAACAGGCCATCATACCTAGTGGTTGGTGTACCTTGACTCAGAGGTCTAATTCTGAAGGGAAAAGGCAAGCAGTTTCAACTATTGGCTAGTAAAAATGGAGTTACAGCTCCAGTCTTCTGCCTTTTTACTTACTCTCTGTCTGCTAGTTAGTTCATGATTACAGTATGAGTTTATTTGAAATATAGGTATACCAAATTAGGTATAAGATTTGGCAGAATACCATCTTCTCCAAAAACCTGAAGTAACAGAAATACTAATTTAAGAATATTGGGTGGTCTATATTTATTTCTTATGTACAATTTTGCTTCACAGAAAAGTTCTGTCTGAAAAATCTGCAGAGGAACCTTCAAACCTGAATCATTCAGTGATTAACAAATAATCACACAATTTTTTTCCTTCCGTGTTCAGAAATCAGCAGTAACTTCACGGTTGCTTTAGGATCCTACATATGAATACACTAAAGAAAACAGTTTTGTACTTTCAGGTTTGCTGTTTCATCTCTTTTGCAACAATATTGTTCTTGTACACAGCATTTTTCTCTTTAAATGTTTCTAAAAATTCTAAAGCTACCATTTTGCGTTTTACAAACTTGACCTTTATTATTATTGCCACTAGGAGAACAAAAGTAGGTTTCATTAGCATTTTTTTGGCAAGGATCTTCAAACAGCAGTTGAAAAAAACTGATTGAGTACTTATGTGCAGGTGTATAACACAAGACAAAACACTTTTCATTAGAACAAACAATAGGACCTTACCGACACTGATCTGGTACAGCTCTCATTAATGGACCTGTCACATTCTCTACATTTTTTTTTTTTTAGTCCATCCCTATTTTAACAAAAAAGTGAAATCATTCTCCAATTTATATGGCCAGAATAAAGTTAATCTTAAATTGTCACACTGAATCCTCTAAACTATAAATTAATAAGGACAAAAGTAGTTGTCTAGAAGAATAGATTCTAAAAACATCCAACACAAGAGCATATCTAATATCTGCTGCTGAAAAACAATAAATTACTAGCAAATTATAATGGAGTAAAAGATGACGTTGGGTTCTTTCAGATTTTTACTAAAGACATCATTTTCAATCTGATGTACTGAAAAATTTCAGAAAAAAATTGAAAAATTAAAAGCTAGAAACAGCATGAAAACAGTGGTCATGGAATCTTAGGAAACTAAAATTTTGTCTCACATTTTCAGAATGAAATTATCCTACACTGTCTCATAAAACATGATCAATGATGCTAAAGATCTAGGAAAAATTACTGATAAAAAATTAGTTTGCAGCTGAAGGATGAGACTCAAAAAATTGGTTTTGATAACATACCTAATGTTCTAGAGTTTCTGCCTGTAAATACATGCTAAAAGGTGCACAACAGGCAGAGAAAACACCAAGGAAATAGCAAATATTCATCACTATCAGAAAGGAAGACTTTTTTGGAGGGCATGCCATATTTGAAGTTCCTAAATATTTGTAAGTGCAGGATCACATGAGGGTAAACTCTTAAGTTTTATTTCCTTTAAAATACAGTGCCAAAAGCTCTGGGGAAACACAGAAAAGCTGAGTGTACATGTTTTGATGTTGCATGACTGTTTACTATGTACTTACCATACCAAACAGGCTGCTCATCTTGCTCAGATGCTGCTGTTGCAGTGTTTAACCTTATTTACACCTTGTCTCATTAAGTAGTCTCTGTGATGTCTGTAAACCATTTCTGCAGCATGTGAGAAGTCCGTTAAGCAGAGAGTTTGTGAAGTGTCATACATATGTTTCACATCTGAGGAAAAAGCAAGACAAAGCTCTCTTCCACCACCTTTCTTTTTCTCATGCCTCTGCTGTCTTGTACTGATGTTTGGAGCACACACAGCCTTGCAGATGAGAAAGGGATAACATTTCACTAACCAAAAGGCCCGTCTTGATAGACTTTTTTCAGCCATGTTATCTTTACATTTTCTATAACGTTTTTCATAAATGTATGCACATACATATATCTGCATGTTCATCTCACATTCTTAAAGCAGTTCAGGTAATTTTCCTACTATGCCTTAACATCAGGAACACTGATTTCTTCTTGGAAAAAGAAAGTGCCTCTAGTAGCACTAAGACTGCATTAGTTTTATCTATCTGTAAATGTATTATGGGCTCTCAGGATAAATACTGGCCTTAGTGACAACATAAATCACTTTTAATGGAAAGTTTCATTAAGAGAAGGAAGTAAAAAGTATATTAACTTTAAAATATTTTATAAATAAAAGTAGTACTTATTATTTTTCTTAAATATTCATCACACACTGAATGAAAATAAATAAATACAAAAAATGATACCTCATTATCTTGTAAATTTTTCTATGCCAAGATATGAGAAATGCATGTTTTGCTTCCTGACTTGTGTTTATCCAAAAGGTTGGACTAGGACAGGAGTCTTGGATACATTTCAAGTGAAGATGCAGCCTGGTCTAGTGGAAGGTTCCCTGACTATGACAAGGCAGTTGGAATTGGATAACTTTTAAAGTCCCTTCCAACACAAACCCTTCTAAGATTCTGTGAAGATGTATAAATACTTTCAACTAAATCAAAGTGAAATACTGTAGCTGTGAGGGCATGTCATAATTGAAATTTACAGATCTGTATCCAGCTATTTTCCCTAAATCTTTTCCAGTTTAGTAATAAAGATTCCCCCTTATGCAATCCCTCCTGCATTTTCTCTTAAAGCATTGGAATTCTGTGCACCACCTTGTTTAATTTGCAACCAAGAACATTTTAAAATATATTATAAAGCCAGAAAACTTCTGGTTCTGTAATGATTTCCATATCTTCACAGTTTTTCAGTAGTTTCTCTGTTCAAAGTCATATATTTGAGAAGACAAATTTGCCACCAGTAACAAAAGCTGCAAAGGAGTGAATTATATATAATTTTTGAAGAATATATTTTAGCTTTTATTTGCAAATGTTCTAGGGTTTTGAGGAGAATTTTTTTGTGTCAGAAATCACTGAAGAAGAAAGGTGAAAGGCAATTTTATCTACTATAGACCTGCTCTTTAAAGCCAACAGAAAAACTAACTTTTCAATATTCTTTTTTTTTTTTTTTTGATTGTTTGAGGATATGTTTATCTGTGCATGACCTGTAAAATACAATAAGTACTGAACCACAAAAAGCTTACAGGTGATCTGAAATGTCAGTGCTCACTGTAAAAGCTGGAAAAAACCCAAAACCAACACAGTACTGAGTGATTAGGAGAATAAACAGAATAACAATATAAAATTTTTCACAAAATGAAATTTCTATTCCTAGAGAAAAGGGCTCAATTTAGAATATTGCCATTTAGAAAAGAAATATTGGAAATATAGCAATTAGTTTTCAAAAATGACAGTTTAATATACAGAAATGTTAAACATGATCTAAAAAATTCAAAACTATTTTACAGTCTTGAAAATTAAAGAATGCACAGAGAAGGACAAGAAAATATGCAATATTTTTCATGTGAATACAGATTAGTAGTCTAGAATTTTTTACTTTGGCAAACATAAGAAGCAGAAGATATAACATAGATCTGTACATTCAATTCAAAAATAGGCAGTGATGACCCATTTTTTTCATAATTCAAGGATTATCAGGCAGCCAGTAAAATCAGGAAGAGCACTGGAACAAAAGGAAACATTTCCAAAAAACATCTAATGAATTATGGAATTCATTTGACGTAAAATATTCTGGAGATCAAAAGTGTAAATGTGTCCAAAATCAATCAAAATATTAAATGGAAAAGCTTTCTCACTTGTTATTTAACAGGATGGTCCAAGTCCTGTCATTGCTGAGACCTTTAAGAAAATGATGGAAGTTTTCATTTTTACATATTTTGCTATTGCATTTTTTCCTAAATGTCTTCAAATGGCTTTCAGGCAGAAGGCCTGAATGATCTTTGGCTTGACCCATAAATCAACTCAATGTTATTCAATTCTTATTTTCTTTTTTGCCCTTTTTTGTAAGATATATGATGAAAATTTCTTAACTCTTTTAGGAGCTTCATTGTAGTGTCTCAGGTTACCTATCAAAATTTAAGATGACTTAATAATAATTTGAGTCTACTTTTTTCTTTTTTTACATTAGGCATATTATCTTAATACTGTATTTTAATGATTAAGAAAAGAAAAAATATTTCCACAGAACTTCAAAAAGATGAGTGGAATAGAATAAATGAACGCTTGTTGTATTTTTATTCTCAATAAAAGCTGTATAAAAATACCTTAATGTATAGCTACATCCATACATGTGGACTAACACTGACTTCAAATAACTCTTTTTAAGTAAAAAAATATAAGTAACTTCTTTTGGTTATAACAGTTATTTGCTTACTCAGAAAGTATGATTGATTGTAAAATTCACTTTATTTTTCAAATTAATTGAATTTGAGACTCTCATTAAAAAATACAAAAGATAATCAAAGTTTTTAGTGTTCTGCTTCACTCCTTAATGGTATTTTTGTGTCACAAACAATTATGGGTCTCACTCCTCAAGCTGAACCACAGGACAAAATGCTGATAAGGTAGTACAATGTAGACTCATTCAGTGTGACTGCAACAACTCTCAGAAAGGACCATATTTACAAAGATATTGAGCTTTCCAGAATATTATTCCATGCACAGTAGTTAAACTGCAAATTGACTTTGGCTTCCAATTCTATATATGCAAATGTAAGAAAAGAGAACAATAAACATGGGAGTGGCAAGAAACTTTTTGGTATAATTTCATGTTCATACTTACCCCAATGCCTTGTCTTCTGCATGCAGTACCTGAATATCTCAGAAGTCATAAAATTGAGAGCAAAAAGTAATGGAAAATCCAGGATAAGTCACTTTATCCTCTATATGGAACCAATATGTATCTACACTGTAGTTAATACATGTCTGGAGATCTTTTTTAAGAGTTGCTGAGATCTTGAGTATGCAAAATGAGCTTTTCACTTCACAAAAGTGGAGTGAATATTTCAATTAAAATGCAAGAGGACTTTCAGAGAAATCCATTGTGACCAATTAATTAGGTTTAGTTAAAGAAGTCTATTGCCTTTCTCTTGCTAGTACAGAGAATGATGAGACATCACTGAATAAATGGGTGAGTGTCAGATAAGAATGACATAGATGTTAAATGAATTCACAGCAAAAAAGAAACCTTTCCAAGGATATAAAAACTCCACTGATGCAATGAATTAATTTGAAGTTATATTTGTTACATGACTGCATTAGTACTCTAAAATGATATAAGAGAAAAGAAATATCAAAAATGAAACTAAACAAAAATTTACCTTTCCAGTGAGTAAACTTTCTAAGGAACACTTTGAGAAAAGGAGCCAGGAACAGCTGATCTAAAATATGATGAGAAAAAAACATTGCCAATCAAACTTCTTCACATGAGTATAAACTTTATAAATTATAACTTTAAAAACTTATAAACACGTGTAAACACTTTTCACTATAATGGATTTCTTGCAGCTCAGTGTTCAGAAAGGCATTATAGATTCCTAATATACATATAAGAACACAATATTCTCTTGGTACTGAGCACAGTAAGTATATCAGCACTACACTAACCATAAAAAACAGCCAGAGTGGCATTTCAGGGAGATTTGGCATGTCATGTAAAAATGAAACCAGAAATCACTATTCATATATTTGCCAAATGGAAGTAGTATTAAACTTTCACATCCTCTGGAGCAGAAATCACATGAGGATGTCATTGCTTGTCCAGAAAACACAAGTAAATCAATCGAAGAAGAACACATATTGTCATGGCACCCTAAAACTCTTCTGATGTTGCTATTCAAGAGTGAAAAATTATGTACCCATACAAAAAGATTGAGAACGTATTCTTCCAGCAAATGATTTAAAATAAGGGTGAAAAGTGAGAAACCATCCCTTCATAATCTGTCATTCACGAGGTAGCAGAACTGGGCCTTTTAGCATTAAAGTAAGGGGCAGGAGGGTGAAGGGTAGGCAGTAGAAATGGGCCTAGAGATTATTTTCTGGACTCTGGAGACTGCAGAGCATTGAGAAAGATTTCTTGCATGTAACAGATTGAGCCTCCTGGTTAATGGTAAATATATTTGTCTCTACAAGCAGAAGATAATAAGGTCAAATGTACAAGTACTTTTTAAAAACTTGCAAGTATCTTCAGGTTTTAGAAATTTTAGATTGAACCAATAAGCCAATAAATTTATCTCCCATTGAAAGCTAAGTCCAGCAGTCCTTTCTTTGGAAAATCTTGTCCAGGGGACTTGACACAGAACTGAGATGATTCTCTTACTCTACAGTTCAGTCACTGACATGTGAAAGAATGATAAACTCATACTACAATTTCTTTATATTCTTAGGGAAAACATCATAGACAATCTGCAGTAAGACTCTGGATCTGGATTTGGATCTGTAGTAAACCTTGCCTCAAAGCCTGCTTAAATATTTTATGATAATTTACATAATGATGTGGTCAGCCATGCCTTGGTGGTAAAATTGCAGCAACTTGGCTGTGAGGCTTGGTGAGCTAATTTGGTTTGTATATCCATCTATTTATTTGTTTCTGTCCTCAGGACTGCTCTACCAGTAAAATTATTTTAATAATTTGGAAGAAGCAATTTATTCCTAATAGCAGCTATAAAGTATCTTAATAAATATTGCCAAGTATTAGAAAGTCTGAGTCATTACCGAGAATAACTTTGTGTGACCTATGGTTGCAACTTTTAATTAAGCTCTCTCCATATTAACAACATTATCTTCCACCATATTTCTGCCCATATTTTATTTTAATGACCTGTATGAATCATGTTATGCAAATTTATTAGAGATGAAACTTGTAATGACTAATGAAATGTTCTAACCAAAATTGTTTTTTTCAGCTGACTGTCGCCTTGCATTAAGGTGATGCCTAAGTCTTCTGTTTTCCAGGCTGAACAACCACAAATCTCTCAGTCTTACTCTTTTAGACTACTTTGCTACATTTGCAAAGGCAAAAAATAAAGTGCAATTGCAGAAAAAAAATTGAGTGGAAACATCTGAGGTGAAAGAAATGGCACAGGAAATGTAAAAATGGGATTTCAGATCACCTGAAGTTCATGCACTGCCTGTAGCTAGATCTGCAGCTTGTTTCATTCCATACCAATACAAATATCACTTGGAGCTTGTCTTGCAACCATTCCCAGACCACTTTAAGCCTCATGGAGCAGCCTTATGAGAGAAAAGAAATTTGATCTTGAGAGATTTGAACAGTGTGAAAGATTTCTAAGAAATTTAACAGAAATAAGGAGAGTAGACAGAGTGCAAGCATTAACTTACTGACGTGCTGGAGATAATTTTAATGCCCATCTCCCTTCCACAAGTTCCAGAATGGGAGTTAGGGTCAAACAGGTTTCCGTCACATAGCGACACATAGTGATATGGTCATCTTTGTATGGTCAGATAGGGTACAGAGTGATCCTGATAAATTTGATCCATTCAACACCATCACCAAATACGACTATGTTGGGAATTCCCTCTTCAGGATCAAATCAAGTGACACAGGTTCAAGGAGGAATTTACATTTCAAGAAACCTGAAAATAGTTTTATGCACATAAAGTAGGAGAAATAAAAAAATAATTTTTTAAAAGTACATGAGAAATGAGTTTGAGGTGCCATAAAATGTTTCCCTGTAATATGTACACTGAATCTCTTCTGGAAAACTACTGAGAGATTTAGAAAATGGTGGCCCAAGTGCACGGAGTAGTGGTAAAGAAAAAAGGCAAAAGGGAAAGATCTCTCTTTTTTGGAGACTATGATATCTTCCCTTGCAGTGGTGAAAAGCTTTCATTAATAGTTTTTTAATAATAACTTCTGGTCCTTGGCATAGCAAAACATGTTTCATGCCTCTGGTGGTAGTCCTTTGTGTAACACTCTGCCAATAATTTCTCACCATGGGATCTTACACAGGGAACTAAAAATAGCTTCCATTTAACTAACTTTTCCAAGGTTACCAAGCAACATATACATAGTGAGAATTAAAAGTAAGGAAGAAAAGCAATTCAAAATATTTTTAATACATAATTTGAATGGATAATGTTGACCTTTTTACCTAGTCAAGTGCACTGTTGTAAGTAATTCAGTATTATCAGTCATTTTGAAGCTTCATATTTTCATACACTATCATTTGCAAAAATGAATAATTGTTCTATAAAATTGTGATTTTTTTTCTAAAAGCTTGTTTTAAAAATATTGAATATGTTTCTGAAGTATATTCGCCTAGGAGCTGCATTAAGAGATGAAGCTTTAAATTTAATATTATAAAAACATAAATGTATCTAAAACAGAAAATTATTCTCACACTTAAAACTCTTTTTAAATAAAACCTTTTTTTTAAACAAAAGGATATTATATGCAAAAACCCATGAGCTCAAAATAACTCATGGAATATTCTTGAAGGATTAGTGATTATTTCCATCAAATCATCCCTGAAATTCTCATGAGATAGTCACAGAAGCTGCAAGAGAAAGCGCATCAATTTTAAGAAAATAATATCTAAGGAAGTTAGATTTCCAGTTAAAAAAAATTACATAAGAATGCATAACTGAAGGGTGAATTGCCCCATTGAACACAATTTAGAAGAAAGTATCTTCATCATAGAAACTTTATTCTTTCAGCCCCCAGACAGGCACATCTTTCTCTCAGCGATGTTCTCTGTACTTATAACCAGGGAAGGCAACAGCCATCTTTAACCTACTTAAAAGACAATGAGCTTTCAATTTCCCAAAAGCACATTCCAGAGTCCTTTAAAACAATCCTTCAGCCAAAATTAAAGAGGAGGCATGGGGGAACACTGGAACTACAAACACCCACGAGAGGTGACCTGAGGAACAAGCCTCCAATTAATGAAAACAGGCGCAGGTCCCTGAACAGCTGAGCTTTCTCACCCCAAATGCCCTCACACTGAAGGATGAACATACAGCCACCTGTCAGTCTGCACAACCTTCTTCGAGTAGACTCAGACCTGTGTCACTTGGACACCAAAAGCTGATAAACCCCAGCCCATTGTGACTACACTCAACCCCCAGCAAACACATCCCAACTTAGTTTTGAAGTTACTGAGAGAAAGAAAACAGCGCTCCAGTTAAATTTAACCCTTTCCATGTAAAGACCTTACTAGCAAGTAGCTTATGTGTGGAGCATTGAGGTCACCCCTCTCCGGAGGGGATCTGGCCTTGGGAGTGATCATGGCACCACAGGAACTGTCATGCTCCCATTGAAGTTATTAAAGGTTCTGCCACTGATTGCCACTGATTTTACATGACATCAGAAATGTGCTCTCAATAAAGAGTTATGGTGTCTACAGTTCAGTGAAAACATCTAGATAAACTGCAGCTGAATATACATGTGTTTTCCAGATCAATTCAGTCACAAATTGCCTATTTTCAAGGCATCAGGTTCTACACTGAAATATTTGATGTTTACACCAGAGCAAGTAGCACAATTTGTTGAGTATTCAAAGAATTTTTAAATATTTTATCATCTATCCAATACAGAAAGTCTGAGCAATTCAAAATGCAAATCTCCATTAAACCACAATCTGAATCAGTCCTAATGGTGGATATTCAGCAGTTTGCTTAACTCCCTATTATAACCACATCTTTAGGAAATACACTCAGCGAATGAAGATAACTATAAGAGCTGCATCTTTTCCAATGAAATGATAGTTTCTACTTAATTTTGGTAGCTGTACAAAGAATCACCTCTCTGTAGCAAGGTTTGGCTGTCAAAAAAAAAATCAGCTTTTGTCACAACAAAAGGTTATAAAAAGACATCAGATTGCTGTAATTAAAATGAGCCTTGCTTATGTGAGTCTGAGTGTGTTTGAACAATCTCATTTTCCATTTATTTGCTGTACCTAAGTGAAGTGATAATTAGCTAGGAAATATACAGAAATAAAACTAATCCAGTAAAAGCTTCCATACACAAGAGACACCTTGTATCAGGCTTTATCAGTATCACTCACTGTGGTCAAGTATTGAGCTACAAAATGCCAAATTCTAAAATACACAAGTGACCTTGAACAAACTGTCTTGTCTGGCTAGAATTTTCATCCTGAAAGCATGCTGCTGCAGCTGGAAAAAACATCTGCCCCAAATACATATATAGATACCATTAATTAGGCATTAATATCTCAAAAATATGTTAACTTAGTCTTAAAAAATCATCAAGATTTCAATGGTGGCTCCTTCCTCAGCTGATAACAAAATAAAAGTATTAAGAGAATAACAGCCAATTAAAAATACCTAGGAAGTGACACTTTCATGATCTATACAAACATAACTAGTTGTTAAGAAGTGCAACAAAGATGATCATAGTGGAATGGCGTATATTCTTCTCCTAAACTTTGTAATGAGTGCCTAATGATTGCAGTGAGAGATAGATTGAAAATATTTGTAAGTAGATGACTCTCTGGATGTCTTCTGTGACTAATTTGGGTTGTGTCACAAAAATGAAACTCACTGTTCATTTTTAACCCATTTGAGGGCAAGTTAATTAACAAGCCCTGGTTAAGATGAGAATTCTCTACAGCTGTCACAATGAACATATTAGGATGTGTAGACACAGACATACATGCACATATGCATATAAAATTGGTGTAAATAATTAAAATTGAATTTAATCAAATATGAAAAAAATCCCCCTGAAGAGTTTAAACCTTTTGGGACTAAGTTTTGCTTTTGTGCAGAAAGCAATCACTGTCAGAATAAAGTTGATTTTAATATAGATTGTCTTGAAGGTTTTCTAGCATGTTTAACCTCAATTATAGTTTCTTTTGGAATAGCTAAATTTTTTCCAATTAAAGGCATTAGCTCATGATGCTTAGGGGAACACAGTATTATTTCTTTAAAAAGTTAATTTCTACGGTAATAAACCATAATCTTTACGAGGACTTTTACAAAATCTGTTGTAATAAAAAACCTGATTGTTTTTAAAAGCATTTTTATATCAATGTGATGATTTACCTTACATTTTAATAATTGTCTCCCTGAGTAAGAAAACTGCACCTATTCAGAAACGTTGACTCTCTTTATTGGCAGCTAATCAATCAGCTACATTGGAAGCTGCTAATTTCTGGTTGGCTGGAGAAAAAATTCTTCTCCCTCAGTTCTATTTTTATTTTCTTTTCTTGATATTAACCCAAAGAACTTCCAATAAGATTCCATAATTTTTTACTCTTTTTTTGATATATGCCATCTTTATAATACAGTTGCTTTTATGTCTACATACAGATGATCCATTTATGCAAAACTATCACAAAGTTGTTATTCATGTTAAAATGGGCTGATTATATAATAACATTTTTTGTTTTTCTCTTCATCTAGTCATTTTATATTATTAATATTCATCTTTTTGTTCTGAAACAAAGAATAGTTAATGCATTCAGTGTTTCCTTATTTTGTGGGTTGGGAGATCATGTCAGTTCTTTTGTGCTGTTTGACAGATTCCTTTCCCTCTTTTATCCTTAATTTAAAGCTCACTTAACAACATATGTCAGTTTTGCAAGCCTGAGGTCAATGACCCTTTTTTAATTGCACTGAAAGTATTCATACAATGAATACTTTCAGTGCAATTAAATAATAAATTTTCATACAGTGCTCCAGATACTGGGTCTCAAGGTTGCCATTGATTCTCTTACATTTGGCAATAGGAATAAGGCCTATATTTTTCCCAACCTAATTTCCATTTCAGGTATTATTATTATCATTATTATTTGTAGATTTTAAAATCACAGTGATTTCAGTATTTGATTACTTGAGACTCTTTGAGTTTTCATTTAATGTTGATGGATTATCTTCAAAAATCCTTATATGAAAATATTACTAAAGCCCTTACAGTTATGTTGTCTGATTTCATTATGAAACTGAAAAGGTAGGGTTGTGTGTTTAAGAGATAACCAGTGCACCAGGAATTCCTAAACCCATTAGGAAATAAGGAATAAAATACTCTGTCTGGAATTATTAAAATCGAGCATTTGTAAACTTTTTATATGTCTCAGTTCAGTATAACTGCAATTGAAATACTGGAACTAGTTTGGTCTTTCTTTAAAGTATCTTGCATGAAAGGATGCATGACGATGACAATTAGATTGAAATAATTAAAAAGTTCCTGGCCCATACCAAGTCTGTGAATGTGAAACACAAGAATTGTGGTAGACAGCAGTATTACCATGGAGAAAAGAATTTAAACACAATTCCAGAGAAATCTATGTTGTGCTCCTTGTTTCAAAGTTTTCCTCAAGTGAACATGATGACAGTTTGCTATTTCAAAAGTGTCACTCTACAAAAAGCTGGAATCAGAAAGTCACATAAGAGTTACAAAATAAAAACAATATTCAATTTCTTTCAACATTTGCCCTAAAAATCCCAGATAAATAAGGACTGAAATGAAAACAAACAAACAAGAAACCAAACCTTCTAATGAATAGAACACTTCCAGCAGTCTAAATTCTTATTTTCAGTGACTGTGTGAAGGAAAAATGAGGAATAAACTAAACTGTAAGAATTGTGCTAAACTTCCATCTAATCATGACCATAAAAGATAAACAACCTAAACATAATGTATTACTACCTAACTACAGGTCAGAATGAAGGTCATTTTATTTCCTAATTGCAAACAACAGGTTTATGATGACAGTTGCATCTGTAGTCATCAATCAGGATGACCAAGCGCAGGAGTGACAAGGTTCTCTAGAGGATGCCAGTGCAGTGCTTATGTACTTCCAGGTAGAAGGATCCCTCAAGTGAGTCAAGGCTGGACATCCAACAACAGGAAACGAAAAATTACTTGTCAAGATGAAGTTAAAACAGGAAAACAGAGAGGCAAGACTTGACACAGTGACAAAATCACACCATAAAATGGTAGTGGCGATGACAGCAGGATTTGTTCCTGTCTGTATTGGGAAAGAAAAAAAAAAAGAAAGAAGAAAAAAGAAAGAAGAAAAAAGAAAGAAGAAAAAAGAAAGAAGAAAAAAGAAAGAAGAAAAAAGAAAAAATTTAAAAAAAAAGAAAAAAGAAAAAAAAAGAACTATCTGTCAATCACAGTGGGGAAGAGTTTGGGCATCAGTTTTTCAAATAAGGCAGAGCTAACATGTTTAGAATCACATTTTCAACAACAGGAGACACAGACATATGTGAATATTGCCTTCTTTGTGACTACAAGTCTTTTCCCTGTTGAGTGACTGCACTTACTGGGCAACAAAGGCTTAGATTAATTTAATTAGAATAATTTAATTAGAAGGGACAGTTTACTTTTTGACCATATACAGTTTAAGGATGCCTTAGCTTTTACAAAATTTTTAATCACAAAGAAAAATACATATATACAAGAGCTTAAATACAAAAAGCATGAATTACAAGAAATGTCAAGGGATAACCTGCCCTAATATGTTCCTACCTCAAGTTATTGTTTAATTTTGAGATGTAGTATTACCAATACAGAGTCTAAATTGGGAGGGGTATTTTTGGACACTTGTGATATCACAGTCAATCACAGTCATTGTACAGATGTACACATATCTGTACAATTGCAATTTAATTCTGTGATTTAATTTAATGAAACAGATTGGAATGGACCTCCTGAAGTCATCAGGTGTAATCCCTATCTTTAATCAGGTCTCCACTTAAGATGATTTTGCACAAGTTTTTACTGTCTCCAAGGACTGAGATTTCACAGTCTTTCCGTGCAACTCCTTGGAGTGTTTGATCACCCTGATGGTAAGGCTTTTTCATAGATAATCATAATTTCTCATTTTTTGCTTGTGCCCATTGCCTCCTGTCACAGGACTGCAGGCCTCTGAGAACAGTCTAGCTTAGTCTTCACTACAGCCTCCCATCCACTAACAGAATACAGCAGGATCTCCCTTAGCCTCCCTCTCGACCATTTCTCTCAACCTTACCCTTCTCATTGCCAATGTACTTCCAGAAGCCTGTATTTCACATCCCTCATGAATTCTACCTCCTCCTCGACTGTTGCTTTTGGCTCTCCAATCCAGCACACCTGAGCATTATCTACGTGGTTCTCCCAGGTGGCCAGTCCTTATCTCACAACCCTTATACTTTCTTCCTGCATTAGAGCTCAGTCAGGGACTCCCTGCTCAACTCTGCTGGCACTCTGCCTTGCCTGAGAAACTTTCTGCCATATCAGCATGAATCATTCTGTGCTTTGAGGATGTAAACCTTGAAAATCGACCAGCTCTTCATGGCCCCTTTTTCCTCTTCAGGCTAGACTCTCATGACATGTCAACAAGCACAATTTTAACAAGCCAGAATCTGTTCTCCAGAGGTCTCCAGAGGGTCTAATTCTGCTATTTTTTTTCTTTTTACTCATTTATCTTTGGATCTTAAACCATTCTGTCTCAAAGTGCTATAGTTAAGGCTGCCACCAGCAAGCACGTCACCCATCGGTTCTTTCTTATTCATGAGCACATGCTCTCCCATGGACTGTATGCCTGAACAAACTGTCCCTCAGTATTTTTCAGAAGCTCCCTAGAGTCTTTACACCTGTTACGCTGTTCGTCAGCAGATGTTGGAATGGTTAGTGTATCCTATGTGAATGATGTCATGTGAGCATGAAACTTTCCCTAGCAATTTAAAATGGTTTAATCTGATTCTTCACCTTTAACAAGGAGTGTACAGAAAACACCATTGTTGGTCTTTTCTCTGATCCTTGAGCTTAAATATGACTTGTGACACCTTACAAGGCAAAATATATTTCCTGCTCAATAAGAAAATTTAAATTAACCATTTCAACTAGAATCTATATGGGACATAACTTAGACTTAAAATACTTACTGTATTTGGTTTACATGGAAGGGTTTTGATAGCAGTAGGGCTTTAGGGATAGCCTTTGTGAGAAGACACCATGACCTGCCCCCATATTGGACAGAGCCAGTTTCAGCCAACTCCAAAATGGACCCACTGAGTCAATCAGTGAAACTAGTGGAACCTTTGTGGTAACCTGTAAAAAACATGATGCAACAGCTGTGAGAGAGTAGAAAGACTGTGAGGGAACAAAATTAATATTTTAACATTCTGTGAAGGACTGTCTCCTGTGGGTGGGACCCCATGCTGGAGCATGACAAAAACATGAGCAACAGAGACAGCACATCATGAAGTGACCATTGTAGTGCCCACATCTCTGCTCCCTGAGGAAAGTTTCGTAGAGGAGCAGAGAGAGGAAGGAAAAGAAAACAATTTCTATTCCTGTCCCTTGTTTTTCCATGTGGAATGCATTGGGAAATTGTTTATCTGGAATCATTGGTTGATTGGACACTGCTGGGCATTGTTTGGCCCTGATGGCCAACGGAATGCACCTGTGTCTGGACTCTCTCTGAGGGAGTCACGAGAGAAGTTACAGTTAGTAGTTAGATATGATAGTTAGAAGTTAGGATGTAGTTTTAGGAGCTCCTCTTTAAACATATATGAATGTATTGTAATATAGTTATAATAAAGAAACTGTTCAGCCTTCTGAACTGGACTCAGCATCATCTCTTCCCATCTCGGGTTCACCAGCATCCTTCCCTACCACAGACCATAGCTCCCCTTTCCCATCTCTGTGCAATGCTCGGTGGGAAGAGGCAAAAGAGTAAGGAGTGAAACTGAGCCTGAAAAGAAGGGAGGGGTGGAGGGAAGCAGGTTTTATTTTGGGGATTTTTGCTATCCTATTCTCATTTTAATTGCCAATAAACTAAATTAATTTCCCAAGTCGAGTCTGGTTTGTGCATGACGGTAATCGATGAGCGATCTCCCTGTCCTTATCCTTACCCGTGAGCTTTTCATCTTATTTTCTCCCTGTGTTCTTTCTGCTGAGGAGGAAGACTGAGGGAGCAGCCTGGAGGACACCTGTCAGCCAGCCAAGTTGAACCCATTACCTCTGAGAAATCAACACAGAAAAGGCTGTTTGCCCTTTTAGCTTGATGTTTAAATCTAAATTAATTAAATTCAGAACCAATTAGTAAATCTGAATAGGGACAGTTTACATATGATAAATTATGTGATTTGTGCTGTATGGATTCTTAAGAAGCCTTAAGCCAATTCTACAAACAGCAATTTAATATAAGTTTTGAGAAGAGAATATTTTTTTCTCTTTTATTTAGTGTGAGCTTTTGAATTACAGCTGGTCTTGTTGAGTGTTATCAGCCATGTCACCCTGTTTCATGACCTGTGAATAGTTCAATAGCTTATGTCAGGATATGAAAACACCTTGGTGTGAAAGGTTTGGAATGGAAGGGTTTTATCCACTTATATCACCTCAAAATCCAGAGATAAAGTGACAGTATACAAACTAAAAAATAATAGCTTTGAAGTACCTTTTTAAAGAATCTATTCCTTTTAGTAATGGGATTTTTTTTTTCACTCTTATCTTGTGTTTTATTACATCTGTCACCTGAGAAAAGCACATTCATTCCAGACCCCTAAAGAGAGACTTCTATTGGCACTTGAAAACTGTTTGCACCACTAGTTCCCTGAACAATAATATTTTCAGACTTCTTTTATATTTTTTTTTAATTAGATGAAGCATCTTAAATACGTAATGCTTTTCTTACCAAACTGAAGCAATTTTTGCCCTGCTTCTTTGAATCATAGGGTACAGCTACCTAGACAGGAAAGATTTCTTTCCCAGCAGCATTCTCTGACTGGCTGACAAGATCCTTCAGCAGTTTGTAATAGTAGATCTGGAGCTGCTTTGGTCAATCATTTGCTTATGCAGCTGATAGCTCTTTTGTCTTCTTTAGCCTCAAGGAAATATTTCTTTTTTTATCATTCATTCTTGTGTCCTAGAAGGTACCTTCCTTCCATGTGGCAGGTACATGGGTTGAATAGGTGATTATAAAATAGGTCTAAAAGCCTATGATATTAATAATATCAATCAGAGAAAGGTTGTGAATATTAATTTTCAGTTCCTCAGAAAAATTAATAGAACTAGATAACAAACATTCTTCAAAATGAAATGCTTTTCTTATAAGGATTCCCCAGATTTTGACCAACACCATCCAGCTCCCTATAGCTCTCAGTTTATGAGTATTTTCTGAAAACATGGTGTGGTCAAAATATTGTAACGGACAAGCAGAAAAGTAACTACATATAAGTGATGCCAAGAATGTATTACTAGTCTAATCAAAATTTTTATGGCATAACTAAAGCACAAAAAAGTTTATTATGAGGTCAGGGGCAGAGATACTAACACTCACAGAGGAAATAATTTGGTCAATATGTATTTCCTTAACAAGGTTACATTTAAAAGTTGTTATACAATAAAAACTGGGGGGTTTGACAACTCTCCTTTTCCTCTGCTGTGTTTACC
Organism: Ploceus nigricollis; assembly: GCA_013399945.1. Classification (NCBI taxonomy): domain Eukaryota; kingdom Metazoa; phylum Chordata; class Aves; order Passeriformes; family Ploceidae; genus Ploceus; species Ploceus nigricollis. The sequence continues at coordinate 868,599 of VXBC01000360.1, read as the reverse complement.
ATTATGTTTACACTGCTCCCTCAAGTCCTAAGGCTGAGGGCTTCTGTCTTGGAATGCCAGGGAGGGATAACAATGAGCTGTCATCAGTTGGAAGCCTTCACAGGGAGATTAGCTGTGCGTGTTCCTTCTTCACTTTGCAAGGATTAGCAAGATGTTCATGCTTCCTTCTCATCAGCCTAATGTTCACTTGAGGCCCTATTTTTCTTCTGACATGCTTTGTGCTCTGTCTGCACTAGACCATAACTCATTTTGCTTTTGACTTTGTTAGGTATCATATGTTGAATATGAGTTAGATATTGGTTATGTATCTTTTGTGTTACACCCAAAACTGGGAGGTTTTTTATTAACTTGGTTTTGTATCCATAATTCATCACTGATTGGTGAATTGCTGAAAGCCTTGACGTCTCAGATATCATTTAATTATTTTCCTGTTATATGTTGAACAAGCTTTCTGAGTTCATTCTCTGTTAGTTACATAGAGTAACTAACTGTTACTCCTACCTATATGCAAATTATTTGTAGTAGGCATTACAGCATAAAGTAATACCATGTTAAGGAAAAAAAAGTAGATAAAATCCACATAGGCATTAGCTCTTACAGCTAAGCAAAGTAAAATAAACTCAGGCCAAGTCCAGACAAGATGAGCTCCTGCACTGTCAAGTCAGCACATAGCTATGGGGCCTATAATGATAATAACAAAAAATTTTAGTTACCAGGCTACATTATGTCAGGTTTCTGTTCTAGAAAAGAATACTGACTATCTCAAAAGCAACCTTGGATAAGCAGGGAGCTTTCCAGTGCTTAGTTGCCTGCTGGCGTTAAACCATGACAGAGTTATAATTGTGCTTTCCCATTGCTGGTACCCTGTGAAACGATTCAAACAGTTGAACTTCCTGGATAGAAATATGTTATACTTATGTTAAGTATGTTGTGAATAAAAACAGGGGAAATAACTTTAATTCAAAAAGTCATAAGCAATTCCATCTCCTAGAAATTCAGTAGGTAGATTGTGGATAATGGAATGTTACATTTGCCTCTTCTATTTGATGCATGATCTATGGAAGCAGAAGAACAATTTCAAACACTCCGATGGCTAGGAAATGATTAAAAAAGGGAATAGCTAAATGATTTAATTTCCAGTAAAAAAAAAAATTTAATGCATACTCTAAGCTGTCACTGTGCATAGAGATATGGTTATATTTTATTATCACTAGCCTCATTGCAAATACTATCATTGGTCATAAAGTTATTATACTTTTTAAACGTTTCAGCTATAATATTTGACATTGTAATCACCTGATGTAGTTAATTCTAAAGGATAGTTTTCCAACTACCCAAAAGTCTATTTATTATTTTTTACAACATATACAAGCAAAAGATAGGCTAATTCACTTTTATGTATACAGATAACTTTAACTAGTTTCGTTTACTGTTATTTGTATTTGTCCTTACCTTCTAAAGTTAAAAAGTTAGAATTTAGAGATTTCTCCTAGCACAATATGTTTTACGGTATGCTTTAGACTATGCATATATTCTCTTTGCAAAATCATAAAATACTGTGCTGGTTAGCTTATTTACTTCAGACTGTAATTAGAAAAGATAACCACCCAAAATGTGTAGCCTAGCTTCAAATTATCAACTGTGTGAAACTACCAAAACATGATTTTTCCTGAGATATGAATGACATTTCATAATATGTATGTTACTAAATCTCTGCACATCCTTACTTAGAAACATAGTGTTAATGTATGAAAACCAAAAGCCAAACATAACCAGTAACAGAGATTTAAATACATGCAGTAATAGAAAGTAATATCATTTATGTCATAGCTTTTCATTAGTTCTTAGTCAGCAGAATTTTCTAAAAACATAGTTTATCAAAATTTATGGTTAAGTTCATGTCATAGAAGAGAGACAACATAAAGTATTCCTCTAATGACAGTAAAATTACAGAAGTGTCTGAAGAAGATTATTTCAACTAGTAGGAGAGGTAAAATTATAATTCTCAAATTTCTATAAGTTTACAAATCTTCTAATTCAAATATGTTTTATAAATCCACCAGTTTTCAGGCATTTTTTTCACATACCTGTGTTACTCATTCAGCTATTCTGAAGCTGTCTGAGACAACATGCAACACATGCAGTAGTTAAAAACTGCCTGGGTAAGGTTGCTTTTCCAGGGTTATTGACAGATGCATGGGATGACCTGCAAGGCTGACTACGGGGTTTGTCACTTGTGACTGATGTAGCCATTCTGTGCTTATGCTGATAAAACCTTTATTCAACTTTGTACTCTCATGCATTTTCTCTTACCGTGTACAAAACAAATGTATCTTTTTGACCAGCTGTCATTTCATTTAGGGTAAGACAAATTTTTTGTGCTTCAGCTCTCCATGAAAAAAAAGAAAAAAAAACCAAACAAACAGGTAAAATGAATTATTTGTTCCTTAGAAATTCCAGTTACCAAGAGTGAATGGCGCACTGTTGCAAGAATTACTCATTGCTGAAACTTGTCAAATGTATGACCTGATTTATTCCCAAGCAGTTTCATGTGAAGTGTCCCACTAAAAAATACTAGGTTTATATCTTAAAAATTACCCTGAATACTTCAAGGCATGATATACCTAGTAATGTATTATTCACACAGGTATTTGAAACCGTCAGATATTCTTGTAACAATGATATTGTTAGCAAACTAAAGCTGCTTTTCTGTGACTAAGACTGTAAGATATAAATAAATTTGACAGGCCAATGGAGACTTTTGTCTCTGCAAATTTGTGATGTGAATGATCCAGAAATCCAGTTTGCACCTTTTTTTTCAAACATCCATCAAAGCTACATAATGTCACAAAACGTTTTATTTTGGAAACCTATAATGCATTCTCTGAAAGAATGAAAGACTTAAGAATCTATGTACTCCAATCTTTGCATATCTCTAAATATAGCTATTTAGAAATGCATAATCTTATATGATTTTGTAATTTTTAATTAAAAAACAAAAGTCATGTTAAAAGTCATGCTCAAGAGTCATGTTAACCATTTTCACTAGTTACTAACTCTGAGGTGAGAAAATTACTCCCAAACATTAAACATGGTGATACTGCTTATATATTTATGTGTCATAACTTCCCTGAGGCTTAATTTGTGCTGAGATAAAACCCCGAGAGTGTTCCAGGGACAGATGAGGATGAAGAGTGAAAAGTCTGCATATTGAGTTTGGTTTATTCAAGGAGATAAGAAACCTGCCAAAGAATCCAGATGACTTGCTTTTGGATGATGAACATAGGCCTGCAGATCAGATATTTTCTAAATTATATATTTAACTTGGGGAAGAGCATCTTTAACTTGCCAATATTCTGATAAATAATTTATCTTGTAACTGAAAAGCTTCTTTATCCCATAAGCTTCTAAACATTCTTCATACTTACATGGTTTCAGTACTGCTGGCTGAATGCCCTGTAGACAAATATAAAATTTTAAACATTTCCTTTTAATTTTCTTTTTAAATGCTGGTTTAAATTTGTTTTTCAATCAGAAGGCGTTCTAAAACTTAACCCAAAGAAAATGTGAGTTTATACTTCAAACATTGCTTGAGGGATCCTTTTGTCAGAGGAGGAGACAGTACGGAAGGAAACCTTTGAAGCGGGAGAACTTCATGTTATTAAATGATGACACTTTATGTCTTGCATCTGCTGAATAATTTGTCTCAGCAGAAGTTAAGTAAAAATGCTCAAACTTAACAAACAATCAGGACTCTCCTTTGATAAGTTTCATTAAAATGTTCTCAAGAAAAAAAAAATTAATAGAATTGTCTTAATCAGTCACCGACACTGATGTCCACTACAGATACTAAATAAAAGAGTAAAGTACAATTTCTTTATTTTTCCTTTTTCTTTTTTCTTTCTATTTTAAATACATTTCAGGATTTTGCTCTCCTGTTTCTGTGGCTTAGGAAAACATGGATGTCAAATCTTTTAAGTTTGCTGCTGAGGACCAGAAATGACACTAGAATAAAGGCTGAGGGGGAATTTGGGGTACCTGACAATGACAATACATGATGAAGAAGATGTGTCAACCACCCGTTTCCAGATTCATTAAAAACCAAGAGAGCTACAGGGACTTTACACCACTGTAATACATTGTTTAGCAAACAACATTATGACTTCTCTTATTATTTAACTTATTACTTAAAAGTTCCCTTCCAATAACTTAGAAAGCAACAATGTATTAAAAGTTTAAAGAGTATATACAGGTATGGACAGGTATAGATTGATAATAGATCGCTTCATGCAAGTGAAAGAACGAAGTGATGGAAGCAAAAGCACAAAACAATTCAATGCCAATATTGAACCTCTCAACACCTCAATCCTCATGCAATATTAATGTGACTCCAAGACAATTTCTGCCAAGATTTTCAGCTAATGAGTTAGATTCCTATCCAATTAGATGCCAAGGCATTGTTAATTGGAAATGTTTTACCCAAGCATTGCATTTTCTGTCTGACTGTGACAGTTGGGCATGTTCTCTGGATTTAAGATTAGCTGAGGAAGTCAAGGAATCATGTTTTGTTTTTTTTTTTAATACAAATATTCCATAAATGGGAATTCATTTTAAAATATTTAAACTAACATTCCCATTCTGAAATATATCAGATAACTATTATACAGATAACTATTCATACAACTTTATTGTATATTAATATATTTCAATATTAAAATTAAACTATTAATTTTTCTGCTAGGTAAAACTAAATATCAAAAATTTAGATGTAGTATACTCAGATAGCAATAGTTTTGCCATAGTGGAACTATAAATAGCAAAAAAAATTAAAATATAGAGAAGAATAGTAAAAGTTCAAATGTTCAAACTGTCATAATGCTGTAAAAATTGCTGATCATCATCAATACATTATCAGCAAAAGTTTATGTTGGTATTTTATTTACAGGTGTAAAATTCTGACATTTGTAATAAAATTATGGCTGTTAAGTTATTCTAATAAAATCTAATTCTTCTACACAAATTTAACAGTGGGAGCTACAACAAAAATTTGAAAATTATTCCGTTCCTCTGAGACTTTTTTCTTTCAGAAAAATAAAAAAAAATTCATAGTTGAAAAAATCATAGCCCATCAGTGCAACAGACCTTCCAAATTAGCTGATCAGCCACTTTCCCTTAATAGTGAACCCTAGTCTTTTATGTATCATTTAATCTCAAAAGAATCATTTGCATAACACAACTTCATCTTAAAACAAACCCCACAGTAATTCAAACAAAATCACCCAGAACTGTTTTTTAGCAGTTTTGACTTTGTCTGAAGTCAAATAATGAATTTTTGTTTTAACATGATCTGGGGTGACACTCATTTCTTCTAAACACCTTCATCCTGATCACAAAGTAGGAACTTCAGGAAATTGACATTTGGAGAACATCAAGCTCACTTAAATCTGTCAAAGTTAATTGCCACATACTAATAAAAGGTCCACTTCTTGCATCTTAGGGCTTACAAAGCTACACAGTGTTCAACAACTGTCATCTGAATAACTGCTAAAGTTGCTGAAAAAACTAACATATTTGTTCATAGATAAACATGGTAGAGGTGGAATTAACTAGACAAAATATAAGTGTTGCTTCCAATCTTTAAAACGTCTAATGCTAAGTAAAGGAAGATATGTGTGAAAGCAAGAAGGCTGAAATTTAATGTAAGAATTTATAACCATTGCATTTTTTAGAGAAAGAAAAGACATTTTCATTATCAGTCTGCACAAACAGTGATTCACTTGAAATAATTTCATAATGCCAGCATCATTAAAAAGAAACATTTTCACTAAAGCTGGTATCAAAGAGACTGGCAATATATATTCAAATTCCATTTAGATCAATCTTCAGCCAATTCACATTCATTCATCAGATACAGGCACTGGAAGAAAGAAAATACTCTTCCAGTTTTTTAGGTGTAATTGTGATGATTTATAACAGGAAATAATTAAACATTAGTGTAATTTGTGACATTATTGAACTAAATTAGCAAAATTTAATTTTAAAATTTAAAACTGTCTTGATTTGTCAGTCTTCTAAACACTCCCAACAACACAGATCTTTATTTCCGCACCTGATATATGTAAATGTGCATAAATTAATATTCAGCTTTAATAGTTTTAAATCATCAAGTGACAACCATATGATGCAACATTTAAAATAATCATCCTCAAGTGTATATGATATATTTTTTAATAAGAAAGGATAACTTTTGCTTTGCAACTGTGTTTATTTTGTCTAACAACTGTTCACAGGGAACTTTTTACCCCATCCAAAAATTATACTTAAATAGCATTTTTCTCTATCCATAGTGTCATCTTTGCTTGTTTGTTTGTTTTACCCATGACTAGCAATCTATAGGGAACTCATCACCCCACATGGAAGTAGGAAAATATTTCTATTATGATTCAGTTCAATTATCCGTATTTTATTGCACTCATAAGAAATCTTTAAGAGGAAATAAAAATGAAAGCCACAGGATCCACTCTGAATCAATAATTTTTGCTAACAACAGGTCTATTACAAATTTTTCTTTCAGGCTAATCTCAGTTTCTAAAACTTGATGCAATTGGTTTTTGTATTACACTGAGTTAAACGCATCACACTTCATGCTTCATTTACCTGCTCTGCAACTGTACTCTATATAATAAACACAAAGCTGCATACTAACAATTCTGTCTGAAGAAATTAGTTGCCTGCATTATTTTCTTCTAGAATCTCCTTTTCTCATCACAGAATCACAAAAAAATTTTGGCTGGAAAAGACCTCTAAATTCATTGAGTTCAGCTGTTAACCCAGCACTGCCAAGTCTACCATTAAACTGCAAGTGCCATACCTACACCTTCTCCAAATATCTCCAGAGACGGTGACGCAACCACTTCCCCAAGCAGCCTGTTCCAGTGTTTAACAACTCTTTCAGTAAGGAATATTTTCCTAACATCCCACCTAAATCTGCAATGGTGCAACCTGAGGCCATTTCCTCTTTTCTGATCTTGTTACTTGGGAGATGAGACTGATCCCCACCTCATTGCAACTTCCTCTCAGGTAATTGTAGAGAGTGATGAGATCTGTGCTTACAATGGATTAAGCCACAGGAACCTGCTGTGAATGCGGTATAGTCTGAAGCCACGCAAATCTCTCTGAGACTGTACAGATAAGATTAGGGTTAATGGGAACCCTTTAACCTGTAAGTAAATTGATTGATATGAGAAAATTTATTATTAATTTCTTTATTGTTTCTCTTTATAATTCATTATCTTTCTTTCTTTTTTTTTTTTTTTTTTTTTAAGGTAAAATTCCATCATCTCTCTTCACTGCACAGCAGTGCAGTCTAATAATATTCATTCCTGCACTACATCAGAAACATATTCATATGGTAATCCATTGAATACATTTTAAACTTAAAATCATGATATATTTACTTGCTCAGTGCTGGGCTAGGCAACACAACAAAGAGATGTAGTAAGTACAGCAGTAGTAATCTGATGGAGGAAAGAAACTGCAGCATCAAATATCTGCTGCAGAGAATGCAAATTGCCTAGTCTCTCTCTAGTAGATATCATGGATTCAATCAAGACTTACAAGCCTATTAACATAAGCAATATGTTTAGACAAGTTCATTTAAATTCCTTCACAAATGGTCATAGATATATGGCCTTAAGATCTGCAGAATACTCATATTTCCCATGTATAAATATTACAAGTACATAATTTAAAAAGATTAATTGAAAAGGTTTAGTTTAAAACTAGCATAACATTTCAACCAATAAACATGAGGATATGCAGAATAGATTCCCTAGGCGTCTTTCTTTACCACTGACCCATGAATGATATGTTGAATAGTAATTACAGATTTTTTTTTTCAGCATGCAATCCCATTGGGCTCTCTCTAGAACCTAGATCTGACCCCTAAAGGGTACATAAAAGAATAATTAAAATATGTATTACATAATGAAATTTATAAATTGTAGACCTTACCTGGAAATGTTTATTTATGCAAACAGAGAAAGGACTTGTATTAACCTTATTTTGGTGAGGAAAAAATACTATCTATAAGAAAAAAAGACAAAACAAACAGAACAATCTCCCTGATATGTTAGAAAGTAAAAGTTTGAAAGAAGATAATTACGAGTTTGTTGATCATCCTGCTTCCAGCTCAGTGAGTTAAGACATTGCAAAAAACATCCAAACAAATGATAATTTATTTATGAATGTAAATATATATTACAGAATCACAGAATGAGTAAGGTTGGGAGGGACCACAGCGGCTCATGTGGTTTAACATCCCTGCACAAGCCGGGTCATGCCAGAGCACATGGCACAGAATTGCATCCAGATGGCTCTTGATTATCTCCAGTGACAGAGACTGCAAGCTCTCTGGACAATCTGTTCTAGTTCGTGGTCACCTGCACAGTAAAAAGTTCTTCCTCATATTCAGGTGGAACTTCCTGTGCATCAGTTTCTGCCCATTGCCTCTTGTCCTGTTGCTTGGCACCACCATGAAGAGCCTGGATCCATCCTCTGACCCCCTCCCTTCAGATGCCTCTATACAGTGATAAAGATCCCTTTCAGTTGTCTCTCCTTGAAGCTGAACAGGCCCAGCTCTCTCAGTCTGTCCTTGTAAGAGAAATGCTCCAGTCCCTTAATCACTGTTGTCATCCTCCTCTGGACCCTCTCCATTATCTCCAGGTCTTTCTCATACTAACAGCAGAACTGGACACAGCACTCCAGATGTGCCTCTCTAGGGCTGAGCAGAGGGGCAGGATCATCTCCCTTGAACTGCTGGCAATGTTCTTCCTAATATTCCCCAGGATACCATCGGCATTCATGGCCATAAGGGCACACCAGCTTTTTGTATAATATTTATTATTATTGAAACCAAAAAGCCACCCAAAATTCTCTTTGCAGTACGTCTCAAATATTTCAAAGGAGACTTTGTTAAGGAAAATATTTGCCAAAATATTTTCCAAAAAAGCCAAAATATTCCCTTTTGTTAAGGAAAATATTGCCAAATAAAAGGAGCGTGGTAAAGTTTCTTGTTCTACATATAATCTTTGTGCAAGAGTGCAGTGTGCATGAGAAAAAAATAAATGCGAATAACCCTTTGGTCATTTCATATTCTTCTGTTTGAGCTGCATAATGCCTAAGCAAATCCTGGTTTCTGGGACAGAAGCAAAAAGAAAAAGTAGATAGAACAAACAGCAGATAGACAATGAGCAAGTGAAATGTGAAGTGAATCTTCTAATAGCAAGAATGGATTCATTGCAAGAAGGTCAAAGTCTTTTCTTTCCTATGCAATGAGTATGTATTAAAACCCAGAAGATTTTAGCTGTGATTCCCAAATACACTGATGAAACAAAGAGGAAACATCCACACTTCTTTATTACCAACTCTTACATGGTAGATGCTAGAGAATTAGATTATAGTGAATGAGGTATAAAAACTGCATTTGTTATGCCTTCTTTTGATGAATATTCTGAGACTTCATTATATAATATGGCCTGATGTTATCACAAATTGTGCAAATCACATATATTTGTCCTCTCACCAGTTGGAAGTTGGGGATGTATATGTATTTTATTGTGTTACATTCACAGGTAACACAATAAAATACATATACATATACAAATACATATACATCAATAACAGGTTTTATGGATACCTAGACAGCTTCATAATCTAGCTTGGTAAAGATGACATGTAAGGAGTTCCTGGAAATGTTTAAAACTAATTGTTATGCCAAAGGTAGACAAAACTTGGCTCTACCTATTTAACACCTCTTCTGTACAGAACAGTATCTGACCAAAGACCTCCTGAATTTAATAGAATGTCTGTGAACTGTGGTGAAAGCTCTGCATGGTTAGGCTGACTTACAGTGTTCTGGTCTGAACAACCATTAGGAAATCGATCATCCACAGCAGAGACAAATGGGTAAAGAAATGAGTATTACTTCATACTGTACTGGATTTGATCCTGAGGACAAATCTGTACTCACAGTAATGAATAATGTCAGGGGTTATGAGCAAGGCATTTAATTTTTACTTGGTTCAATTTTAATCTGTATCATGGAGATATTAACACTACTGCACTCAATATCGGACTCCTTAAAATACTGGAAAGGCATTAAATTAACTTTATTTAAAAGGAGTTTCTTGAATGTTATGATCAATCTCTCTCTATGCCCACTGCACATCATTTTTTATGAACTAGGAGAAATAATTCCTCTTGCAGACATTAAAAAATTACACAGTCAGTTACTTGACACATGCTACAATTGGTTTCCCTGTTTTCATTCCTGAAACTTTTCTTTTGTTTGTAAAATACAGTTCTTTTTATTTGTTTCTAGTCAGTTGCTAACATACAGTGAACATCCACTAGTTAAGATTCTATTAATTTCCTTATTTCAATATAATTATAAGACTGTTGAAATTACTTTAAAAACCCTTCCCATTCATTTTTCTATCCTAAGATTGACATTGTACTGTAACTTTTATGGGTTTTGTTTTGATTCTTTACAAAAATTTTCATTTGCTTCATTGAATATTTTCTGGTCTTGATTATACATAAAAATGTGCTCTTCAATATTTTCTTCAGTCATTTAAAACATATATAATGATTACTTTTATACATATCTTCCCTTATTCCAAAAGATTTGTTTTCTTATGGGAAGCTAACTGCTTTAGTGAACTATTCCTTGCTTATAGTCCTCTCATGTCTTTATCTGGGCTGCACCACACAGAAACTTCACCCATATATGAATGTGGATTTGGTTAAGTTGAAGCATATCATACACATTTATGGGAATTTTGAACTTATTTGTCAACTAAGAAGTTGGCTAAGAGTAAGAAAATGTTTAAGAAGCTTTCAGAAACCTGCTGTTTTGAGGTAGCATGAGATGGAAGTCAAAATGCTTAATCAGAGTAGTGGAAAACAAATTACCTCAATACTCATTTGTACCCTTATTTCTATGATTTGCATGTGATAAGAGAACATTACTCACAAGTGTCACGATACTTGGTGTGTGTTCTGTAAGAAATAAAGGTTGGTATGTCTTAATTGTTTTCATTAAAACTTTGATCTTCCTCAGATAATTGTTCCTGAATGGTTGAATATCTGTGCAAAATATTCGATCATAGTTATTTTAGAATAAATTTCTACTTCAGTGTAGCAGTGGTACTTTTCTCTCTTGTGGTGTAGTCATTCAATGGCCAAAGGAGAGATGCAATTGCAGTCATAGGTCACCCTCATTAGTGTGTATTACTAATAAAGAAGAGAGAAGTTATTTAGAGAAAATTCTTGAGAAAACTACCATAGAATATAATTATTTCAGAATAGCTATAAGAGTTAATCTCTCTCAGTTGATAAATTCCACAGAATTACACCTATCCACAGAGAAAAAAAAATTCTGCATTGAACTAGGATTCAGGAATACAAGCTGGATAGCTGAAGCGGTTCCTGACTATATCAATCCTCATGTTCAGTGCAAGACGCTGTGGTGGATCATTAAGTGACTCCTCTCGTACTTAATGCTAGATTAAGAGATTCTGCATTTTCCACAGACCAAAGAGTAATAATGAATGTGATCAGAAATGGCTGCAGGAACAAGTTTCAGCAGTAACTTCAGCAAATCTGTCTGTGGTATTTCTATATCCTAGACCCTTTTCTTAATATATATTAACCATTTCTTCTAATTTTCATCAGTTTTACTAGAAGATATTCATGAATGAAACTGCTGACAGCACAAGTAATGAAAAAAGCAACATTCAGATAAAACTATGACAAACTATGACAGAAATTATAAAGTACAAACTTTTATATTCTGGTTATTATACTTTAATTTGAATTTATTGCAATTGTTTTACTACACTAAATACAATTTCTTTGTTTCTGTTTCTCATAAATTAGAGCATACCTTGGCTCCCCAACTATCACCAGGTTTTGAAATGCTTAGTGAGAATGTCACTGGTTGAATTTATTTCTGCTTGTTTTATAAAGACATTTTTTGTAGAATGCATTAGAAAAGAAGTTCTCTTTTTTTTGAGAAGTTCCTCAGAAGAGAAGTTGCAAAAGAATAAGAATTTTGACTTGCAAAGTTCTCACTCAAGTCACTAAGGAGTGCAGCCCTCCTTACTACAGTTCACAAGGCTCCAAGCATAAAAACTGGCAATCTAAAATCCCTAAACTGGATCAGAGATCTTAGAATTTTCGAAGTTCCTTGTTGCAGGCAGAGAAGCAGAAAGGCTAAGTGAAGAGTAAAGGTAGCAGATCTATTACCAGAAGACTGAAATTACTTTAGATTTCCTAATTTCACATTGTATTAGCATTTCTACTCCTAAAGCAATTATCATACTTCCATTCCCTCTCAGTAACAAAAACTTTATGTCCCTGAAAGCTTTCAGCCCTATGACAGCCTACAAAACAGGATTCATGTGGAGATACAGATATATTTAATAGGCAAAATTCTGAAATTGTTAGATTTCCTCCTAGGCTCAAGAAATTAAAAATATTCCAAAAATAGACTTCATGTCTTCCCTTTGAAGTAGTAAGTGAAAAAATTCAAATTGCTACTTGTTGAAAACACGGAGAATAAAACCAGCTTCTACAGGTACCTAGTTCCTTGAATGGTTCCAGTTCCTAGTTACCAGTTATAATAAAGATAATTATCTATTTAAGAAATTAAATTATAGAAAGGAGAGAAATTTAACTTCCAGTCTGTTTTTTCCCAGCTGAGGGAAATCTTTTCACCATATTTATCTGTATGAGTCAGTGTGATATTATTTGAACCATACCACATTTCACACTGGGTTTTCTTTTCTTCATATTCTTCTAACTTAAATCAGAAAATATTCTCCTATTTGAGACTTGGAGCTTGATTGTTGCAATGAGGTGGCATGGAAATACAAGAGAAAACACTTGAGTATCAAACATGTGACTAGAAGGCAGTTTATCTGATTTGGAATCAATGATCACCACTCCTTTTCTCTCCAGCTGAAGATCTCCACCTTGCTTGCTCCTGTCTCACCGACTGGTCAGGAAGGGGAGATATACTACAGCCTGGGTAGTGAAGGGGAAAGGAATAGGGGTGCGGCAATCCCAATTTAAATTATTTACTTACTGCAGAAGAATACCTCTAGAACCTTAAGAGGCACTGAAATTTCTCTAAATCAAATCCCTTTTCACAAAAATTGATGCATATGATGTTCACATCCTTCCCATGAGGTGTTGATCAGACACCAGGGTAAATGAAGACATTCTGGGTAAGTGTGTATTTTTATAGACAAACCTTTGTCGGCAGACAAGCCTCTCTTTAAAATTCTAATTAACTACATAATGTAAAATTCAGCAATGATGTGTACAAGGTGATGAATGTGATGAACAGGACTAAGACAGAGATTGTCCCCCTGTTTTCAGCACTGGTGAGGCTGCACCTTGAATCCTGTGTTTGGTTTGGGGCCACGCACTACAAGAAAGACTTTGAGGTGCTTGAGCATGTCCAGGAAAGATGGTGAATGGTCTGGAGCACAAGTCTTGTGAGGAGTGGCTGAAGGAGCTGGACTTGTTTAGCATGGAGCAAAGGGGGCTCAGGGGAGACCTTACCACTCTCTACAACTACCTGAAAGGAGGTTGTAGCCAGGTGCAGGTTGTTGCTGCAGACCCCTAGCTGGGGAATAATTAGTATTGACTCTATGATTGTAGAAGGTTGATTAATTGCTTTATTATATTATCTTATACTATACTATACTATACTATACTATACTATACTATACTATACTATACTATACCATTAAGAAACTCAGTAGCTCTTAAAGCCAGTTTGATACAGCTTTTACTTAATTGGTTAATTAATCTAAACACTATCTAGTGTCTAATTAAGAAATTACCTTTTAGTAAACAAATCTCCATGACACATTCCACATGTGTACAACAGCAGGTGTAACAAGTGGAGATAAGAATTGTTTCTCATTCTTTTTTCTGATTTTCTCATAGTCTTCCCCAGGAAAATGCCTCGGAAAGTCTGTCCCTGCTCTCTGTGGCCAGAGAGCTGTTGCCACAGCAGGTGAGTTTCTTCTCCCAACCAACAAGTTAATTTAGAAGAGAAAATGGCCTCAAGTTGCACCAGGGAAGAGTTAGAATCATAGAACATCCACAAGTATCATCAAAGTCCAAGTCCTGGTCCTGCACAGGACAGCCCCAAGAATCACACCATGTGCCTGAGAGCATTGTTCGAATACTTTTTGAATTGTCAGGCTGGTGCTGTGACCACTTCCCTAGGAAGGTGTTCCAGTGCCCAACCACCCTCTGGGTGAAGAACCTTTTCCTAATGTATAATCTAAACCTCCCCTGACACAGTTTCATGCCACTCCCTGATGTCCTGTCACTGATCATCAGAGAGAATAGATTGGTGCCTGTCCCTCCAGCTCCTCTTGTCAGGAAGTTATAGACTGCAATGAGGTTTCCCCTCAGTCTCCTTCTCCAGCCTGAACAGGGCAAGTGACCTCATATGGCATCCCCCCAAGGCCCTTCACCATCTTCCTTGTCCTCCTTTGGATACTCTTTAATTTCTTTATACATTTTGTATATTGTGGTGCCCAAAACTGCACATAGTACTTGAGGTGAGGCCACACCAGTGCAGAGAAGAATGGGACAGTCATCTCCCTTACGGTGATTTTGTTTGGGTAGTAGGAAAAATTTCTTCACTAAAAAGATGTTCAGACATTGAAACAGAGAAATGTTTGAGTCACCATCCCTGGAGGTGTTTAAAGGACAAGCATATGAAGCACTTGGGGTCATGGATTAGTGGTGGACGTGGCAGCATTAGGTCAGTTGGACTTGTTGATTTTAGAGTTCTTTTCCAGCATTAATAATTATATGATTAATTCCTTCTTATTTTTTTTACCATCAGTAAGTTGCTGCTAGGGTTTATAATGAGAAAATGTAAGATTTGAATGCTTGAGAGATGTTTTATCAAATTTGCAGATTGAGATTCCTCTTTAGAAAGAGCATTCAAATGGTATTTCCATGGGTGTTATATTCACCCTTGAATTTTTTTCAGTTCCACTGAGCACAATAAAAAAGTGCATCCATGGTATAGAAATATAGATTGTCACTAATTTTTTATGCACTACTACTGCCTTTGTTTTCTCTTGAAAAATTTCAAAAGTCATCTGTAAGGTAAAGATATTTTAGTGTCAGAACTTCAAAGTCAACCGGAGTACAGTTCATATCAATGTCCTTAAGAAAAAAAAATTAAACACAGACATGAAAGTAAGCCTTATTTTTGAGATGTATTATTTTTGAATTAGTATCTCTTGTCACTTTATAAAATAAAAAAATCTAATATTTCAGCAGATCAATCCTAAACAGAATTACTGTGTGCCCAGATTCCAAGAGACGGCAGACTGTATAATTGTTTGCTTTCCTGAAGGGTGAGTGATGGTAGGACATTTAATATTTTTGGATAAAAATAATATAAATATAAAATAAAAATATATAATATAAAAAAAAATATGTATAACAACCATTTCTTTTAAACCCAAAACATATTTCATGTCCATTCTAAAATATCCTGCATGCTTTTGGGAAATCAGTATTAGCCTCAGCTTTGGGCCACTTTAGTCTGTTTTGCAAGGAAGAAAAGTAGAAGAAAATATGCTGTAGTTTGAGGTTTTAACAAGCCTTTTCCTCTTTGTGAACTCAGGGTTTCCTTGGACCCACCAGAAATCAGGCATAACCATAGGCAACAGTAAACTAATGAAAAGTAGAAGTGACGGATGACATGCTGCCGTGGTTTGACACTGGCCCATCGCCAGGCACCCACAAGAGCCGCTCACTCACCCTCTCCGGCCACAGCTGGGCAGCAGAAAGAAAAGGAAAAACAATTAACAAAAGGATCCTGAGTTGAGATAAGGACTGTGAGAAACACTTCAAGGGCAAAACAGGCTCAATTTAAGGTTGCAAAGCGAAATTTATTACTAACAGAATCAGAGGAGGATAAAATAAGCCCTTAAAACAACTTTTTCCCCGCAGCGCGCCCTCCTTCCCACCGACAGTGCAGGCAGACAGGGCGTGGGGGTTTGGTCAATTCATCACCGAGATTTTCTCCGCTGCTCCGGGAGAGGAGTTCTTCCCCATGGAGTCCCTCCCACGGGAGACAGTTCTCCGTGAACTTTTCCGGTGTGGGCCCACTCCCATACCACACTTGCTGCAAACGTGAGTCTCTCCCACAGGCAGACACTCCCCCCAAAACTGCTGCAGCGTGGGTCACTCTTCCACAGGGTGCAGTCCTCCAAGGACAGGCTGCTCCAGCCTGGGAGCAGGGCCCTCTCCACCAGTTCTCCCAGCCCTGGAGAGCAGCCTGGATCACAGGCTCCTCCAGGCATCCACCCGCTCTGGTATGGGCACCTCCCCCACCGTCTGCAGGTGGATCTGTGCATCCCCCGTGGATCCCCACGGGCTGCGGGTGGATCTCTGCATCCCCCATGGATCCCCACGGGCTGCAGGGGCACAGCTGCTTCACCATGGTCTGCACCATGGCCTGCAGAGGAATCTCAGCTCCAGTGCCTGGAGCACCCCCTGCCCTCCCTTCTCCACTGACCTTGGTGTTGCCATGTTGTTTTCGTTCACATGTTCTCACCTCCTCTTCTTCTCTGACTAGGAGAAAAACCTTACTTTGTTGTGATTTCCTTCTTAAATTTGTCATCACAGAGCTGTTACCAGCCTCTCTCATGGGCCTGGTTTTGGCCAGCAGCATGTCCATCTTCAGAGCCATCAGGGGAAGCTTCCAGCATCTTCCCACAGGAGCCACCTCTGTGGCCCCCCTGCTACCAAAAACCAGGCCGTGCAAAACCAATAAACATGCATCTTAAAATCTCGAGATTTTTAAATTTACCATTTAACAAACAGTACATATCATTTTATTCTCAGAATATTATTATTTATCAAAACCCAAAATCATATAATTTAGAATACCATTTGATCTTTCTTTCTTAAATTCAACCAGATATGCTACCTTACTTGCATATGTTTTCCATCTGTTTGGAAAAATTTTAGCTGTTATTTTTTGGCTCTTACTTAGAAACATGCTAAAATAATACTAATGCATTTCTTACTAACCCCTTCTGTTGTGTTCATGTGAGTTACACAAAAAATTCAGTTATCACACTCTTCAGAACCCCAGAATTATTTTTAAATCTGAGCTCTTTTATTATTTGTTTTTTTTAACTCCGTTTTTAGTTCATGAAGAGTATAAAGACCTTCTTCATAAGGAAAGAAATACCTTGATATAAATAGGCTATTATCTATCTTGTTGTGTAAGGCATAATCTTGCAAAGAGATTGATAACAGCCTCATTGTTGTTTGCCAGAACTAGATCTCCTGTGTCTGAGTAAGCATCTCAACCAGCATATTCCTAAATAAAGGTTAACCACAGCAAGGAAACCTCAGTGTCTCATGTGAAAGGTCTGATTTTGCTAGTACCTCTTTTCCTTTTCTAGGCAGGTCTCCAAAATTGAGTTCTTATATGATTCAATGCTATATTCCCCTTTTAGACCTGAGACAGAGCTCAGACCCAACTAAGCATCAATCACTTGGTCTTGCATGATGGTTTTCAGTGATAGCTTTAAGTGTATGCAAAATCACAACTCTGAAGACTCTGAATTATTTTTAACTTCAAAACAGACACATAAATTACTTAACAGATAAGCAGGGGTTTTCAACACTATATTGCTGGGTTTGGGCATCATTTATCTAAGTCTTTGGCATTTGGATACTAAAATATTATACTGGACAAAAATATGCAGAGAAAAAACAGGGCAAGAAACTGGCCCTTGTATTGAAGATTCACTGTTATAGGAGCATAGGATTGAGGAGAAATGTACTATTTTTCATTAACCATAACACCATCACTGGGGACCTCTAGGACATTTTTGGTACTCGAAGCAAGAAATTGTATACCTAACTCAGGAATGCAGAATTGGTGCCAGGAAGTCTTACCCTGCTTCTCAGCAGTAGACTTGCTGAAAAAACTCAGCAAATAACTTGGTTCACCGTACAAGAAAACAAGAGCCCTTTCAATGATAAGAAGCATTTTCATGCCAGGAAGCAGAATTACTACCACAGACTTGGTAGTCAATATTCAAATATTTTAAAACCTCAGAAATATTAATTTAATTAACAAAAATAAATATTCCTATTAAAAATCCACAAACATTTTCTACACCCATTCTCCAAGATTGCTTTCTTACCAAAACCATCAAAGTTTTTGTTCAGCTGCTACAGTGTAATAGACCATATATCAGCTGTAGCCCATTTCTTCCCATGTGATTTACATTAACTGTAATTCACAGATAATGTAAATATTGAATCTGGTTACTAAGGAAATTGTCACTTATGTTATATCACAGTAGGTCTTACCTTTTGTGACACTTATAAAAATTAAAATGTTCTAAAAATTAGATCATAAAATGTTCTACCATTCCTGTTATGAAGTACTCCAAAATGGGCTAATTATTAGCTCTGTAAAATGTTTTATTTAAATTTCTCAATGTGATCAAATCACCTTTCATGCTGAATAAAAAGTTCAGAGGCCACTTGCGCAAAAAAGTCTGTATATCACTTCTATTAAGAAATTTAATTATTGAGGTGGTAGACCTGCCAACCTGTTTAAATCATGTTAAATTCCAGTTGTCATCATAATGACAAAATTTTTTTCTTACAAATAGCAGTGACTTTTAAAAATCTCTTCATTGGCATTTTGTCGTAAACTCAAAAACAAGAGTAAAATATAACTTGGTTGCAAATACATATTTCCCTTAAATTTAGCTTTACTTAAGGTATTCAAAGTGTCACTTTTAAAAGAAATGTCAAGGTTTATAACTCAAAAAAGTCACAGTGTCTGCTTTGGTGCTACATTCACAGAATAGCTCTTCAGACTGAATCAGCACCTGTACTAAAATGGAGATTTTTTTTTTTCTTTGTAAACACATGATTGACTGGCATCTCTGTTATTCAGTAAGTCTTCAATTAATTTGTAAGAAGGCACCGTACTAGTCCAGGAGATGAGTAGCAGCCCTGGCAGGAAAAACAGTATGCAAGAGTATGTGTAAAGGCATGATTCCCAGCTTGAAATGCTTCTTTACTCGTGATTAAGAGGTTGTGTAATCACTAGCCTAGCTCCAAGCCCAATTAGCTTTGAAAAAAAACATCCACTGTGCAGCCACATATGGTGAGCTTATGACCTTGGTGAATTAAATGGATTTGTGTGCGGTTTCATTCTATGAGCTAAACCTCAGCTTTATCATACTGCATTCAGCTGAAAGCAAGGATGCAGTTCCAGGATAAATCAATAAAAGGTCATTTGTTAGACTTAAGAGCTTACTCTTAGCAGGAAGCCATGTGAAAGACTTAAGCAAAGAAAATTTATTCATGTATCCCTTCAAATAAGCATAGGCGACTTAGAGACCCTAATCTTCTGGCCATGTATGCAACATTTCCAAATAAAAATTTTGGCTTAAAATAACAACTATAATGAATGGTTCATTTTTCCATTCCAAAAACCTATTCTAGGACAGAAGCCTCAATCTTCTCGGAACCTTAGTTAAGCTCATGGGACTTTGTAAGAACTTGCTGATATATTCACAAACACCATGGAGTTTTTTTGAGACTGATTATCTCCTTTTTTTTTGTTCTCTTTTTTGCCCCATTTTGTAATATTCTGTTTGAGGACTCTGGTACAAAGCTGAATAATCTTAGGCTAGCTGAGCTGCTGCATGCATCTAAGGGTTGGCTCCGAACGAAAATGAGGTGGAATGCACTGACTTGCATATGAATCATTAACATATAAGTAGTTATATTTTCTTGCAAATTTGTGTGACAGCTAACATGCACACAGTTAGCAGGTATAGGTCAGCTAATTCTTATTAGTGTCTATGCCAGATACCTAAGCTCTTATTGATTGCATCTTTCTCATAAGGGTTGATTATTTCATCTAAGAAAGATGACAATGAATGGTATCTTGGAGGATGGGTAAATTTATTCCTGCATATCTTTAATGTTCTACATGAGGAGCTTTCAGCCAGCAATCATAGGCTGTCTGTGACTTGTTGTGCCTGCATTTGAAATAATCCTTCCTTCTCAGGAATAGTCCAGGAGCCAGGGGAGAAATACACAGCATATCTGATAACAGCAGCAGCCTATCCATGGATGACATCTTTCATGGGCCCTGCTTTTATCTGGGTATCACTGCACTCAGGTATTTGGTACTCAGCTGCCTCAAGGCCCCACCACACGGCAGGAAAAGGGGTGTGATGGTTTGCAGTTATCCTATGATGGTACAAGATGTTAAAAGTCCTAACCCATCTCAAACAGGAGCATGTCATCATGGAATGATGTGGACATGAATTCATTCTTCAAAAATATGCCTGTTTTAACACTTACAGTTAAAATAATCAAGGCATAGAGAGAAAAGGTGCATAATTAATGCTGATAATACAGGACAAATGACAAAATCGCTGCCAATGATCCGTATCATTACTACTTGTGAGCTCAAGCAGCAAAGTTAGTTTATTTTTTACAAGCTAACTGTACTAGAAGTAATAATTATGGGACTTTATTGGCTACCTTATTCTGCAAGTGATTTAAGTTAGAAGGTAGTTTTGAGCAGAATGGGTGGAAGCCACTTTAACTGTTTTGGTGGCAGACGATGGCCAGGATATCATCATCAGTATCCTTGTTAAAGCAGTAGATAGAAACTGTGCAAAGAGAGAATAGTAGATAAATGTGAGCAGATGAAGACAGTATTGAAAAGATACGTAAGAAACAGTTTCACTAAAAGGTATCAGAAGCCTGCTGAATGTCACTTCATTGAGTAAAAATAAAGCTCTTAATTGAACCCAAAATCCAGTAATGACAATGTGCTTCTGAAGACCTTATAGGACATTACTCCAGGCCCTGAGGAAAAGTCTACTCAATGGCCAGAGAAAAGATTAAAATAACCTGCAGAAGGAGTTATAGACATTAACTTCATGAGATAATGAAAATGCTATACCACTTAAATTTGGTATCAGAGAAAAACCCCAACTATTCTGATGTAATTTTAGCTGTAAATTCAAAAGATACTTGTTTTCTAAAGTGCATTTTACTAGAAGTAATTTAAAATGTCCTGGAAGGGCTGAATTTCATTTTTTGCTCAGGCAGAACTGAGAAAACTTTCATTCAGGTCCTTAGAGTTTTATGACCTACCTGTATCTGCTGGAATGTTTTTCAAGTTTTTTCAATTATTTTGATGAATTAGCTTTTATAAGTTTTCTTATGAAAAAAGTGTCGTTTCATCATGTTTTTTAGCTGTTTTGAACTTAGGGGTGTTCTATTTCTGTCATTTTAGTAGTTATAGACACTTTTAAATTTATTAACATCTGGTGCCAATTCTTTGTTCAGAAATTATGTATGACAATTGAAAGTCCCTAGGCATCCCACAGAAACTGAAGTGGAGGAGATTGATTTTGGAGTATGCAAAACAATAGTTATTAAAACTGTCAGAAGACAGATGGGAATATATTACTTAGATGCCAATAAGACCTCAGCTTCTTCCCTGCTGTATGTGTCCCCAGCTCACAGAGTATTAACAACTTAGCTGGATCCTCCTCTCGCCATTGCAGGTAGAGATTATTTAGACTAGGGCAACTAGAGAGTGTGACCACAGCCCCACCACATGAAGATTTTTCTTACAGGGTCTGTCTGCAAAGTTTTTCAGACTCTCAAGTCACGTCAATTTTGGCCTGTACAACTGTTGCATTGAGAATATAGACATTTGGCAGAAAATAAATTTGCTTGTGTTCTGGCTGGTCCTCAGAGAACAGAGGGTCTAGATGCATCTGGACCTAATTTCTGATTGGAATCAAATTGGCACTGTAAGCATGGTCAGGTTCAGTAAGTACTTTCATGATCATAGACTCCTGAATGATGCAATTTATTGAAGCAACAGTCTATAGATTCTTTTTAGATTGCCATATAAATAACTAGACCTACAAAATATAAGTTCATGGTGCTATGTGCAACGGTATGCTCTGACACAGTCTGAGATGCAAACTTTACAAAAGAGGTGTCACTGCTTAGGGGAGGAGAGAGGAGCAAGCCCATCAACTTGTCTGCAAGGTGATTGCATTCTCTTCCGCTGCCATGAAGGACTTAAAATGCCAAATTTATACTTTTAGAAGAAGTGAAGATGAGACTGTTGTCAAATATCCTGTTGTTGCCATCATAAATGGTTGTAAGGACAGATAGTGAGGAATATGGAGAGTTACAAAGAGAGATTACAAAGGCTGTGGATCTTGCACAAGGGTGGAATGGAACAGTAACATGTTGGTATCACTCGCTCTTTCACCTGGCTGATTTCAGTGATTGGTCATCTGGGTTTCAGCCTGATAACCTGTCATCCCCTCAGTGTGCCATCATGCCCACAGTACTCCCTTCACCACATATCTCATGGCATATGTCATGGCTTTAGCCCTCATTCCCACAACATCGCTCCAGTTTATTTCAGAGCTGTGTGACCATCACAGGTATACAGACCCTACTTCTGAGGGTATATTAGAATTTCAGAAATTGGTTTAATTCTGAAGGAAAACATAATTATCTTTCTCTCTCTCTTTTTTTTTCTTTCTGTATATACATAGGTTTATTTATACACATGCATGTGTATATGAACATTTTGTCAACAAAAGCAGGTTTACTTTCAATATATTTTAGTATATTAAAAAAGACAATTCCCAAATATTTCAAAATATTTTTTTAAAAAATCTCTTTTTTTCAAGGTAAAGTTTTTTGGTTTTTTTATATCAATCAGAACAATTCCTTGACATGTATGAAAGCCATATATTGCACTTACCAACAGTCTTCCTAAAATTTTTACAGTTTTCAAATTTTACAAATTGTAGTTGGTTGGTCAGCCACCTTTGTAGCACTCATTAAGAATACTATTAAGAATAGTAAATAATGGAATAATTAAAATACTTCTTAATCAAGAAGTGACATGAGAACATGACCCCTCTTGGAACAAAGTGTAACCATCTATAGACTGGAATGGATTAGCATAAGAATTTTGCTGTCAGTTATGAATAAAGAATATGTTTTTGAATTAATCCTTTTTATAAAAAAGTTCATAAGGGATAACAAAATAATTCTTCACTATATTCCTTTTTCTTAACCTTTCGTGATGCTAACCACTCTTTGCACAGATGTTTCCTCCTTTGTAGTGCTTCTTATGATGAAAGCATAAGTATAAAAGCCATACGGAGAATAAGAAAATAATGATCTAATTAGTTTGCAGTGCATTTTGTTTCAAATTCCTTATACTGTAATATTGTAATAAAAGTACTTAATTTGAGTGACGAGGGTAGTTCCTCGAGGGTAGGAAGGCTGTACAGGGAGAACTGAATCAGTATGCTGAGGACAGCTGCTGAGGTTTATTAAGGCCCAGTGCTGAGTCCTGCACTTGGGTTACAACGACCCCATAAAGCAGTATGGGCTGGAGAGGAGTGGCTTGAGAGCTGCTTGGCAGAAAGGGACTTGGGGGTGCTGTTTGACAGCTGGCTCAGTAGGAGCCAGCAGTGTGCCTGGTTGGCCAAGGAGCCCAATGGCATCTTGGCCTCTATCAGGAATAGTGCAGCCAGCAGGGCCAGGGAAGTGATCGCCCTCTGTACTCAGGACTGGTGAGGACACACCCAGAGTGCTGCGTTCAGTTCTGGGCCCCTCAATTTTAAAAAGACATGGAGATACTGGAGCCTATCCAGCAAAGGGGAGAAAGGCTCGTGGATGATCTAGGAGACACATCTTATGAGAAATGGCTGCAGGAGATGGGTTTCATTAGTCTCAAGAAGAGGATGCTCAGGAGGGAGCTCATCACTCTTCAAGTACCAGAGAAGAGTTTGTAGTGGGGTGGGGGCCAGTCTCTTCTGCTGTGCCTACAGTGAGAGGACCAGACAAAATGGCCTTAAAATGAGATAGGGGAGATTCAGATTAGATATCGGAAAAAAGTTTTCACTGTTAGGGTGATCAGGAACTGGAACAGGTTTGCCAGAGACGTAGTGGAGTCACCATCCCTGGAAGTGTTTGATCCGTCTGGTTTTGGCTCTGGGTGTTGTGGTTTAGTATTTTAGGGATTACAGTGGTAGTTCTGGATTGATGTTTGGATTTAATTATCTTAAGGGTCTCTTTCAACCTTGATGATTTGATGATCCTATTTGATGATATTTTTTTCAAATCCACTCAGTGTTTGGGGTCTTTTTTTCTTGTTGAAAACCAGAAGAAGTATTTATCATCTACATTATTCAGACATTTATTCATGACATTGATTCAATTGGAAAGATATATTTCATTTAATGATTAACTGCCAGATTGTATTATTCCACAAAAACAATGATCTGTCTGTATTGGACTGACCAGTAAAAATCCAATTATAAATTAACAACAGAGCAAAAACCATGGTGGGTTTGTTTTTGGTTTGGTTTTGTTTTGTTTTGTTTTATATATAGCTTTCACATTGCTTAAGTTGACAGCAGTACATATGACTTAAGGAATAAATCCTTACAGAAATAATGATGTCTGCCAGTGCATCAAAAAATAATGGTTGGAACAAGTGATTAAGTATGTGCAATTTTTGAAGGCAAGTGTTTTGAAACATAATGGCATAGATACAATATTGCCGGGTGGTGGGAGGTAGATGTTATTGAACTGAAAATGTGCAAGTACAAGCAATTTTTTTTTCCTCTTCACAGTGAAAGTAAGTGGAAGTACAAAGACAACGGTACTGGGAAACAAATAACTGATTTGATATCTGAGATCTTGAATGTAAAAAACATTAATCTTTGAAAGTATACTTGACACTTACTCCTGTACAGCTGAAGAAGAATTATGTGTTTTACTTCTGGAGCAGGATCTTTTAATGTGACATCCAGACAATTTTATTTTATTTATAACTTCTTTAGAGAAACTTCTGAGAAAAAGGTCTGCATGTTTGAGTGTTCTATTTTTGAAACACCTCAACAATATAAACAATAAAATGGAGAAGGCATTAGTGTTCAAATACTGAAAAGCAAACAGCATAATCTTGGGGGAAAAGTGAATGCTTCATTTCAGAAAACAGACATCAAAATTTCTCACCGTTACTTTCTGGAATGGATGTAACATCCTCTCAAAGGCATAGTAAATCTGAAGGAAAACTTTCCATTTCTGTGTCTGGTGTCCAGCCTATAGATAAACACACTGACATTCATGATAAAAGTTTCTTCACCAACACAGAGTTACAAGATCACTCATTCTAAATCCTTACTATCATCTCTCTCTGCTACATAATATATGAGAAAAACAAAAAAGCAAGCAAGAAAATAAAGACTGTCTGACAATTTGCATAACAAATTCCCAATGCCTGACAATGAAATGCTGAAGAATATGTTTCATTACTAAATCAGCAGGCAGAAAGAACAGAAACTATTGTGATAATATTGCAGAAATTATGAAAAAAACATTCTGTTACTGGTCTGCTGTGAAAGGGCATATTTAGAGCTACATAAGTTCCCCACCCAGGAGAGACTGCCTTCAGCATCCAGTCTCATTCTGAAAACTCATTTTTATTAGAATGACTTTTGAAATAATAAATAACAGCAACAAAATCGTATTTTAGAGTTTATTATAAATATTAATAATGTATAATCAGTTAATCATTCTAATCCCACTGCTAAGAATGTGTCTTTTTTCATTACTGCATTTGGCTACCCACAGCAGGCTGTTATACCTTGTCATAACTTTAGCAGGAATCTCAGCATTATTGTATCTCCTTTCCATGTTTAACTATGGATTAGTAATGATCAAGTCACAAATCAGTTTAATTCCTCATTCCAGTTTACATTAGCTATGTAAGCCACATGTCATAGGCTCATTTTCCAACTCAGTGGAAATAAATTCTGCTTTCTTCCATAGGCAATTGAACATGAAATCTTTTAACGTTCCAGTCGGTCTTACCTGAGCTTCATAAAGAAGCAAAGAAATGCATACATTTTAAAATAAACTTTTAGATGTTTCAAGATATGCTTCCAACCATTTGACCACAGTGGCCAGTCTGTCTGATATGATGAGCTACATGATTTTTATGTGTCCAGGAGGTGCCAGGCATTTGCCACATACTGGACGTTTGGAGATGTTAACCTATGCTCCTATGCTACCTGTGTATCTTACTACTCCCTGTATTCAAGGTTGTGAGCTACTCAGAAGCTCACCATGGTATCCTTGCTGTTCAACATAGTCAAGGTACGAGATCCACATTTACACTAAGAGGTGAGTGGCAGACCTACAATAATAATTTGGTACCTCTCTTCAAAATAAAGTTAATAGTCTTTGTTCTGAATATATGATCTTAAGTTTTGCCTTTTATGACTATTAAACTGGGAACATCATATCCCTGTATAGAGGAACACAGTCTTGATATTATTAATTACCCCAGCTGTCACATGAAAGTGGGGTTTCCTTGAACCCCTTATGTTTGCTCAGTCTGCTAATGCCCCAGGAAAGCCAAAACCCTTGTGACCTACCCACCTGTCAGCATCCTGTTATGGGGACTCCCACTGACAGTCCACTCTCTCTGAGAGCAGTTTGATTGACTTGTTCAGGCACATGTACTGATAGTACATCAGAACCTAATCTTTTATTACAATTTTGAAAGAGGGACTCCTTAACGGATCCTGCCACTTTTGTTGAGTATGTTGTTGACTGCTTATGACTGCTAGGACCCTTGCAGGACTTAGGCAAAACAGTTTACAGAATAACTCAATTAATAGACACTCTGATAATAGAAAATTGTGCCAGGTTAAGGTTCGAAAATTGCCATTGATAGTAACTGACCGCAAAATTGTATTTAAAGCAATATACAGACAAGCTCTAATCACCAATGAAAGTTAGCTTGAGATAAATATAAAACACACACAGAGTAAGTTTTTTACCTCATATGTCCCTACAAGGAAAAAGACAGGCTCAGCCTGTCACCTGACCCCAGAAGCTAGAATGGAGTCATCTCTAACTTTTCCCCATCCTTAACTTACTTTTATACCATTTCNATTAATAGACACTCTGATAATAGAAAATTGTGCCAGGTTAAGGTTTGAAAATTGCCATTGATAGTAACTGACCGCAAAATTGTATTTAAAGCAATATACAGACAAGCTCTAACCACCAATGAAAGTTAGCTTGAGATAATAATAGAACACACACAGAGTAAGTTTTTTACCTCATATGCATCCCTACAAGGAAAAAGACAGGCTCAGCCTGTCACCTGACCCCAGAAGCTAGAATGGAGTCATCTCTAACTTTTCCCCATCCTTAACTTACTTTTATACCATTTCTTTATGTTTAGGTGTAGCTTGAGTGACTATAGTCCTACATACCTGTGTTACTGATAGGTGGAAAATTCTGTCACTTCTCTGCTAAAGACATAGTTAATGAAATATAGAGCACACACCCACTGAGGAGTGGTTGTACCTTGGAGGTGGGTAGTGTTGGGATGGAGGCATATGTTAATATTAAAATTTTATTATAATGAAGACATTTTGTTTGCAGAACAATATTTTGCCACAGGTACTGATTCAGCAGGACATCATCTCTTATCTGCCTTGGTTGGCAGGTCCTGTGCAGTTTATCAGCCACATGATGCCATCAAGTTTCTACCCCTGCAAGGATTTCAACAGAACATGGCTGCAGTGTCTCTACTCTGCTCCACCCTCTGTTCTATCCTTCTTAGGATGTGCTTAAGGGTGCAGGTTGTGTTGCATGGGGAATCATTGTGGAATAGATTTCATGCATGCCAAATACATTCCGTCCAGGAAGTAGCAACTGCAGTTCACCTTTTCACTCCCTATTATCTATAACGTTATATTCACATTATGTTAGAATGTGAATATAACTTTGCAGATTTCACTAATTTTACCCCCAGTCATCTTCCCACAGCAAGTCTCTGTTTTGCAGATTGTACTTGCAGAGAATTTGTAGTCTGCATTTCTGAAAAACTAGGTAACAAAATATGTTTAGCATTCCTTGTTGCAAGGAGACAGTTTAAAAAGCTCTAAAATGTTATTTTAGTTTATAGGTCATTTATTGTCAACAAGTTTAGTACTTCAAAACATTTTTCTATACTCCTCTAACAGACATATTTTACTATATCATCACAAAATCATTACTCAGTTTTGCGTGTCCTTTATTTGAATTCTACATTCTGAAAGAATAGCATGTAAAGAAACCATCTATTTTTGAGAGAAGCAGTGGGACCAATTTAATAAGTGATGGTAGAAATACAGTCAGGAAAAAAAAAAAAAAGATTATTCAGCTTGGAAAATTACAAGGTAATACAGCTGGGGAGAAATAATACAAAATCGGATTCTGTAGAGGAGTACTGTGGCTAATAAGAATGCTCAGAAAGACATAAGGACAGTATTATACAGCAAATCTTCCATACTTTTTGCATTGAATTAGCCTAATCAATAAAACAAATCTTTTTCACAAATCTGCAAAGTTCAGGAAATGTTTTTTGAGTCTTAATATAGTCTAGTGAGAGCATACTTTCCCACAATAGTCCTCAGAGGAGCATTTCTGTGATGCAGAGAGCACTGACATAGACATTGACATTATGCTCTTAACTGTAGAGGTTTCTCACATACAAAAAACAAACAAACAAACAAACAAAAAGACTATGTCTGGCATCACAATTCCACCAAAGGGGCAACTGTTCAGAAAATACTTTTATAATATACGTCACTGACTGCCTGGATAAGAACATCACAAGTTGGATATGGCTTTCAAGCAGGGCTGAAAGTGTGGAATAAGCCAACACTAAGAGTGAATGGAATAGGCTATCCAAAGGTTTAACCCCCAAGACAGCTACCTGCAAAATGACAAACTCTTAGAAGAGGAATAGTTTTGCACCTGTATTTCTCGTATAATGGTCAGCATTTTTCCACATGTTCTTCATCTTTCTGCAGTAAGCCAGCATAAGAGCACATTTGAGTCTTCCTCAGAATCTTGCTTTCAATAAATCATTATTTTCTAAAAAAGAAAAATTTAATGTAAATTCCTGAACAGCTTAGCTTTTAAGCTGTTTATATACACAGTAGTATTATGTAGGAAATACATATTTCTGAGAAAATTCTGAGATAGGAATAAAGCTTTTCCTCCTATATTTGGCATGGACATGTATCTTACTATTTAGTGCTGACCAGAGGACCATTTTAGCCACCTTCTCCACTTCCTTTGGTAAATCTCTGCCATCTGCATCACTTTCCTAGATGAATATGATTATGGAAGCCATTTAACTTATGCAATATTTTAGGAAATATAAAGTCTGATTTTAGACATGGAAAACACATGGTAATTATTTTTGTTGGTTATATTTTTTAATTAAATTAGTATTAGTTTTCTTATACAGTGTCAGTATCCCTTTACTATGGATGCTGTGCAAGGATATTTTGCTAAAACTGACAAATGTTGATGTACATAAACATTAACAGTTTTCACTTAGTTATCTCATTAGTATTGTGAGAATTCAAAACACTTTAATCTGAATGAACATTAAATTTTAGCCCGAATCAAAATCACATATATATACAGTCATGGGTTTATGTGAAAGAAAAAAAAACAGTATTTGATTTTGTTTGATTTGATGTACTATTTTAGTTTATTGTTTTATTTTATGTGATTAAGTAAATTTTGAAATTTGAAAAGGCTCAATTACTTGCAAGTAGAAACTAATGAATATTTGGACATGTTAAATCCACATAAATAGTTTCTATATCTGTTGAAGCACATCATGTTCACCATTTTCATGCAACAGTTTTTTGGATAATTTACCATTATTGCAATTTGATATATATTAATTATTTGGACGTAACCTTGAGGGAGGCAGCAGTGACATGTGGGGCAAAAAAAGAAAACTTCAAAATGAGTGTCACAGCATCACAATACCATAACAGCATGACACAGCTAAAATACAGTGAATGCCAAATCTCATATCTGAACTCATATCTTTCTGTAAGACATAAAAAATTTACAGTAATGTGGATAAAAATAGACCTTACTAAATATGGTAATTAAATACATATATTTTTATATGAAAATATTTTTATTTAATTCTTATGCATGCATATATTTCTGAACTGAAACTAAATTTTAATTGCTTAAAGACAGGCCTGAAAATATTGAAAGAAAAATAGCCCTCTTACCAAACAAAAAGAACTGTAGTGCAAATATAGATTGTATGAAAAAGAAGATGAAGACACAAAACTCCTAAAGGAGAAATCAATACTATTGATACTATAATAAATGGAATGGCAACATGATCCCATTAACAGACAAATTTCTAGGAAGTTTAGTAATATCAATATTCTCCAAATCTGATTTTTCAAACAGCATTTTCTTGTGATGAATGAGGCAGCTTTTGCTGAGTCTAAGAAAGTTTTATATTTTATAAAAGAGGAAAAATATGAAAAGAGGCATAATAAAATAATATAGAGGTTAAATTACCTGGAGACACTGAGGTATATGCATCATAACATTGCCTTCTAGATACAGGAAAAGTCAAAAAAAACAGACTCTATAAGGAATAATTCTTTAAAAGCTTTCAGCACTGAAGGTATATTATCAATGGATAAAAATAAGTCTGAAGAAGACCAAATCAAGATTATTTTAATTATTAAGAAGATACTAATCTCAAAAATGAGAAGGATGAGTATAGAAGAAAGAAAAATAAGAAAAAAAATGTTTCTGTGTATTGAACCCAATTTGTTGGCCATTTTTCTGCAGCAAAATTTTCACTGATTCCAGCAATTTTTTGATATAATGAGAATTGCAGCCTGTCCTAATATCCAAGACAGTGACATAAGAAATAAGGAAAGCTGCAGCTCCAAGCTCATAGAGTACAAGAAGGGAGATATGAAGCATATGTAAGCTTTTCCACTTTCAAATTGCTGTTATCACTCCTTCACTGGGACAGCTTGCTTGCTCTTTTCTAATCTGCTGTCTTCAGATGTAATTAGAATCTACTTTTGTTTAATTAAAAACATGTAAAAAGATACACAGAAATGTAATTCAATATATTGTCTACATCTGCTTTAAGTCATTCTCAATTAAAATAGTTTGATCTGATATCCAATTTTAAGCTTTACTTCTTCAGTAGATATTGTGATTTACCCTTATTTTCATTCTTTGCTGTATTCTTCTGAAGTTGAAACATAAAAATAGTTTATCAGTCTAACTGAACATTTTATCACCAGACATTTCTGTCAAAGCAAATGTTTTTCAAGGTTTAGTGATTCCAAGTTTACTAATGCTCGTCAGTCATTTAAATCTCAATTGAAACTTTACTTGGAAAAAAGTACAATCATAACTCAACATTCGAAAGATGTTTTGATATGCTGCATAAAGAAACAAAACAGTTAAAACAGACAGGCTGCATACAACCCTGCATTCATAACAATGAATCTGCTCAATTGTTTCCATTATCTCAGACTTCTTCTTTTATGAATATGCATTTTCATAGAAGACTGTGACTCTGTGAAAACTTTACCAAAAGCCCCCTTCACACCAGTTATTCAAAAGGCATCTTTACTGTTCATGTCATCTGGAAGAGAAGTCAAATGTCCACCAAGTTGACAGTATCATTACCCAGTTAACTGTGACACAAAAGTGTGATTGAGAGAGGTCTATTAAGCTCAGAAAAACCACGGTATATCCCTACTTTTCCAGCAATTACAAAGGCCTTCCAAGCATAGATGGCTCTCTTTAGATAGCATTTCATGTTTGCTTTCCCTGAAAGTTAAACCTAAATAAAACTAACAGAACAATGGCATCCTGGTAGAGTAATTGAGTGAAAAATCTCATGTTCTCTCATAATGATAGCTAGCTGTGAGCCATGCTAGAGCACTGCTATCTTTTAAGTCTTCTTTTTTCAAGATCAATATTGCTGTTTTTCAACACTTACTTACTTTTAATTATCAGAGAAGGAAAAAAACTTGTACCAATTCAACAGCAGAGGTCTCCTCTTAGTCACTCTTCTCAAGGCCAAACAGGCCCAGCTCCTTCAGCCTTTTCTTACAGGAGGGATGCTCCAGTCCCCTAATGATCTTTGTCACCCTCTGCTGGACCCACTCCAGGAGTTCCACGTCTCTTGTGCTGAGGAGCGCAGATCCAGACACAGAATTCCAGATGCAGCATCACTATTGTTGGTCCTACTGGAAGAGCTCATAGAAGGTGTCAGTTACAGTGGAATATAGTCACGACAGATGTAATCTGAACAGATCAATTCAGTGAAATGGTAGGTGCCAAGACTCATTTTTCTCTACTGATTAGCATTGTCCTCTATGGCAAAATTAGAAGTTATATATCTGGCCTGACTTACCTACACAGATGTACTCTGATGAAAGATAACTTAGGTACTATTTTATGCTAGTCAGGTGCTCTGATTTATTTTTATAGCTTGATTAGTAGTTCTCTATAAATTAAATTATTAACAATTTAAAACCTCTTAAAATTTTTACTGTCTCAGGTTTACAGTAGACAGGAAAAGAAATTTTATGTATGCAATATTTAAGCTTTCAAATACCATGATTTTGGTAGTTTACAGGGAGGAGACTACTGACACTATTTCAAACATTAGCTATTGAAACACTGTTGTATAAATGTTGCTAATCAGCCACTTAGTTCTTTAAGAGTTTCACTGTTGACTCATTAAGTTCACCATTGTTTCCAAGGCCTTTGTGCACAAATATAGAATTCTGTGCTGCATCCATGACCTGTAATCTCTGGCTTCTTTTTGTATTCTTTGTGTGCTAACTTAATTGATGCCTGCAGTAAATAGGCACAGACAAGGTGCAGATATGATGCAAAATTTTCAAATAATGCTTTTGTACCCAAAATATCTTCAACCATCTCTTCAGGTTGGATGAAGCTTTTTTTAGTAATATTGCCATCATCAGATGAGAATAACAGGAAATATTTTTTAAGGCTTTGATGGAACGAAACTACAGTGGAAAAGTTTAACTTGATAGAGAGAGAAGATACCTGAAATATGTTTGTGTATGAACAAACTGGTCATGGAAAAATACCAATGGATGTGTAGCAATTGAAGATAAGTAACACACTAAACTGGTACCTTTCACAACTGTTAATTCCCTGTGTGTGACAAAATTTAGCCAGTGGTTTCTCAGGGATTTACAGACAAAAGGAAAACTGATGTCATAATGGCAAGTTTATCAGTATTAATCTGTCAATGATAAATATTCTTTCTTCACATTTATTGTAAAAAAGACAAGTGATATAAATATTGCCCAAGGTTTGGTCAGAAATGTTTCTTGTTACAAAATAAGATACATTTCAAAATCTTGTCAATCAGAGATTTCTTTACAGGTTGAAACCAAATGGGCTTTACATCAGCCGGCTCCATGTGGATATCTCAGATAATTTAGGAAACTTTTAATGTTACTGGATGTGTCTTCCTGGGAAACTGATCTGAGTCCTTGCTGTCCAACAATTTATCAGTTAATTTTACACTTTAGCCCTTTCCAATATTTTGTAACCTTTTTAAAGGGATGTGCTTCTTGTTCAAACATTAATGCTGTTCAAGTTCTCTTTCCTAATTGAATTGCTTTTTGTCTCAGCTTTGGAGGCAGCTAACAAAGCTCAGCTGGAGGTTAAGGTCAACCTCATCATTTGTCATTCCTCAATTTTACAGATGTTGAATTCTGTTAAAGAGATCTTCTCTTGGCTATTCCCCCTAAAACAAAAGGGAACCTGACAAGTCAATCTTTACTTGAACCAAGTTTGAGGGGACTATTGTATTATGCCTAATTTCTAAACTCCCCCTCCAACCCCCACCCCTCCCCCTCCAACACAGAAACATACTCAGATATGGGTGTAAAAGCTGAAGAAAAAAGTGACAGAACTGGATGTTCTAAGTGTTTTCAACCCCTCTTCCTCTATATTAAACTAGTCCTCTTTCCTATTGGTACAGTGGCTTTAAAATCTTTTTTTAGAGAAGCTCTGAAGCAATGATTGCATTCTTGAAATGTTCATTTTAACATATTGACTTCCTTATTGAACAAACTTTTACAGATTGATAAAGTGCTTGAATATTAAAAACCAGATCATACTTGTCTTGAAGTTCAGTTAAAGATTGGCAATGTTAAATATTAACAGAGAGTTTGGTATTTTTATTTCATATAATTCTCTCCCATTTAAAAAAAAGCGTTTCAAGTTTTACTTTCTTTCTGTAAGATGACTTAATTGGAAGTAAAGCCCAGAAACATACAGTTCTACAATCTGACCAGTAATGCCTGATGAATCTGGTAATATAAATCTCTCTGTTAATAGATGATAAACCTCTTTAGTTTTAAGAAGACTTTAAAAACGAGAGAAACTTGATAAAATAACTTATTATAGAAAACATAATAAAAATAATATGTTGTACTTAATGCTAGTAAAGCCTTCCTGTCTCACAAGCAAATTAATAAAACATATTCTGCTCAGCAATAAGGTCAGAAACAATAGATATCTCTGATTAGCTGTCAACATTGTAACCATAGACAATAAACTGCTG
This sequence comes from Ploceus nigricollis, assembly GCA_013399945.1. Lineage (NCBI taxonomy): Eukaryota > Metazoa > Chordata > Aves > Passeriformes > Ploceidae > Ploceus > Ploceus nigricollis. Next base: position 833,942 of record VXBC01000360.1, on the reverse strand, counting down.
AACAGCCAGGAATATAATATTTGAATATTTATGTTTCATGTAAGCAAATTCTGCAACACTATATTCTTGGTATAAAATTGTTTGTAGAAATAACAAATACATGGCAGTACCTCAAATTCTGGTGTCAGACAATAATTTTGCAGAACATTGCAATAAAGAAGGAACTCGATACATACTGTAAAATATTTGTCAAAAAGGTGCCTAGTGTCCTGCTTACTGCAACTCACAGGGTATCACTGTGCTGATCCCTTTCAGTGGTGCCCCAGTCTGACCAAACACACTATGGAAGTGTAGGCTGTGGACACTAAATGTCATTTTTCACATCACTAGAAAATGGCAGCTGGTTGTGCACTGGGCTTGAGTACCACTTATCCTCAGTAAGTTCTCCAAGGAGACCAAGCTGTGTGGTGCAGTTGACATGCTGGAGGGAAGGGGTCCATCCAGAGGGACCTGGACAGCCGTAAGAGGTGGGCCCATGGGGTCAGCTGATTGCAGCCTTCCAGTAGATGAAGGGAGCCTACAACAAACCTGGAGAGCATGTAGTGATAGAACAAAATGAAATAGCTTTAAATTGAAAGAGGGTAGGTTTAGACTAAATATTAGGAAGAAATTCTTTACTGTGTAGTTAGTGAGACACTGGAACAGGTGGCTCAGAGATTTTGTGGATGCCCCATTCCTGGAAGAGTCCAAAGTCAAGCTGGATGGGACTTAGAAGAACCTGCTCTACCTTAAGGTGTCTTTTCCCATGGCAAAGGGCTGGAACTAGATGATCTTTAAGGCCTCTTCCAAACTAAAACACTCTGTCATTCTGTGATAAGCTCTATCCCAGCTTGCAGTGAATGCCTGTTATTTTCACTCTAGACTTAAGGGTAACATAATTGCTCAATAAAAACATGTAAATTTTCTCTAACATAATGCAGTCATCATGTTATGTATTGCTCAGTAAATAAATGGTTGTTTGATAGTAAGTGTAATCATCTGCTCTGATGTCTTTGATTAAAAGAATCTATCAGTAATTCAGTGGGAAAAAAAATTCAAATTATTTTGTCCATCCTAGTGTCACTGATTCACATAAACACAAAATAAATGTTTGAATTTATTTACCTTAAGAAGTGGAGCACATAGCCAAAGAATAGTGACTCAAACAATTTTCCCCATCTCCATTCCCCTCCTCCAATGCAGTTTCTTTACTGACTTTAATGAAATGTATCTGCACTCCTTCTTTCAATAGCCTTTCTTTCAATCACCCTTTCTTTCAATAACCTCATTACTTTCTTTTTTCAAATTTTAGAACATTTTCAGATTTTATCATCCCCTTGTAAGCTTTTTACAAACAATAATGGATTTTTATACCTGGGGATACTTTTTTCCAAATTAACTATTTTTTAAATTGAATATTTAAAAAATAAGGAATTTGATCTCTAAGAGGTTACCACATAGAAAACAAACAAATAAAACCAAAAGGAAAGTGATTAACAACTCCAGGATTTATGCTACCTAAATTTTATCCTTTCATTTAAAGACAATCAAGTAATTATATTACAGTTCTGTAGTTCCCACTCTCTTAACATTTTCTTTTTTATCTAGACCTTTACAATGTCTATCATACAGTTTTCCAACTCCCACTAAAGTTGAATTACTACTGCACAATTTCTGCTGGGTTTATAATGTTAATATTGAAGAGTTTCATTTTATTTGTTAAATGCACAAATAACACTTCATTTTTATAGAAGTGCCAAAAACCCCCCACAAGAAGTGGGAAGGGAATATTAACAAGAATCTTGAAGCATACTTTACCATACCTAATGACCTCAGGTATCTCAGTCTGTGATGTGAATAAAAAATTATGAAAACTTGTCTACTCATTACATTACACAATATCACAGTAGCCACCAATTTACATTTGTTGATTACTCAGAGTCACAATTTTTAAAGCCGTGTATTTGTCACAATTTTAAGGTTTTTACTTACTCTGTCAATCTACACTGAATTCAGCACATTGTTTGGGATATTGGCAAGTTTATCAGAATTATCTATAGCTTGTGGGCATCTGTGTTCTTTAGTCAGCAGATTAGATCTCTAGTGACCAAAAACAGTTTTGGCAGTTAAAAGGAAGAAATTCTCTGGTGTACTCTGGTTGTTTTTAAATAAGTGAAACACTGCTAGCCTTTGGCATGTTCTAAACAGGTCACAAAAGTACAAATGTTTCCTTGCCAGCTTTCCAATTAGAATACGACCTGAACACACAGCAGTATAAACCAGATTTGCTAAATAAAACCAACATATCACCACGTAGGTGGCTTGTGACAGACAATATGCACCTGCTCATACTAATCAGGGCTCTCTTTTCTTCCCACAAACATGCAATAAATCTGTCCCTACTCATCATTCACAGTTTGTCCATGAATGAATAAAAAAAGATAAACATTTAGCTGATTACTTCTTATTTTCAGCAAAAATCAAATTTTTTTTAAGCTTACAAAGTAAAAAAAAAAAAAACTTTTGAAAAAGGTAAGACCTTGTCTTAAAATTTAACTCTGAAATTCTTTTTCTAAATTGCAATTTCAAATTAATTTTCTTGGACTAGCAGAACAATTACGTTATATCACTATTAACATGATATGTTGGTATTTTGGTACATTCAGTTTTCACACTTGCATATTCCTTGTTAAGTAAGGTGTAAGCAGTTTAATATCTTCTGGATACTCAATTTACACTAAATATTTAGTTCAAGTATGAGAACCTTGCAAGCTGAAGACTGATGCCATATGTATTTTGAATGGAAACTGTGGAGATATCTAACTGTTGTAAGTTTCTCACCTTCCTAAAAGAAGACCAAAGTAAATCCAACTAATTTTCAGATTTCTGGATGATTTGATTGAAGATCTTCATATCAGCTCTTTCTCGCCCTTCTTCTCCACAGTTAGTGTCTTCTGCTAGCTTATCTGAATCTGTGGGATTTTCCCTGTTCCCACACATCTGCCTCTTCATACTTCACACTTCGTTTAGTTACTTCATTTTTGGTACCTTTCTAGATTCCAGCTAAGCCCAGTATTTTGTAATTTTCTCATCTGGACTTGGATCACAGAATCAGTAAGGTTGAAAGGGACCACTGGAGGTCATCTAAGCCAACCTCCCTGCTCAAGCAGGGTTCCTTAGATCATTTTACTCAGAATTGTGTCTAGATTGCTTTTAAATAGCTCCCGAGAAGGAACTCCACAACCCCCTTAGGCAGCCTGTTTCAGTAGTATGTCATCTATATATCATAATGAATTTCAAATCCTGCATGTCTTAGTACACCCAGTGATTTTTTTATATGGCACCTGGAAAACATTGGAGAACTACTCATAATTAATATAAATACATATATATTTCACTTTAAGATATTTTTCAGTTTTATTCTTTGTCTTTTCATTTGTTCAGGTAATCTTTGTCTTTTCATTTGTTCAGGTAATTACTTCAGCTGAGGTCTATTACAGACAGTTTATAGCATGTTCTGTGACCTTTGATTTAGCAAAAAGCTTCTGAGGTTTGGTGTTATCTCTGATGGTCCTCAGTTGTGCCTAAGTTAATATCAAATAGTCATGGCTTGGTTTATTAGAGAAACACTGACAGTCAGACTGAGTCCTAGCAGTTTATTTCAAAGCATGCTGTGATTTATTGAAGACATTGCCTAACTTAAGGAGAGACATGCCCCTATAACCTGTTTATATGATTTTCTTTTTGCAGTCAGTGCTGATGGATCAGCAGGACATGACAGCAAAGGCAGTTATTTGTCTCAGCTGCCTACAGTTTTGCTCTTTCTTTAACAGTGATGGCAAGTTCTACCATAGGTCTTTTTCTTTTATTCTCCAATTCTCCAAAAACACATTCAATTCACATCAAGGCTTTAAATTGGGTAATATTCCCCTTAAATCAGTTGTCAATAAACATAATTTCTGGAACAGTACTAGCAATATTTTCAATGCTACATACATTATGAGTGGTAATATGCAGTTTTCCATATATTAGTTTTCATTTAGGTTTTTGAATTACAACTTATGAATTGAAGTGCAAGTTAAACTGACACAATTCACAGTAAAATGATACATTTGGCTATGTAGAGTTCCTCTATGTGCAAATAATTAAGGCACAAACAGAGTATAGTAGGACTGGATTTACTATATTGTCTCTCTGTTAAATTCCTAGTATCCAAATGAATTGTCTAAGACATCATACTGTACAGATTTGGAAGACATTTCATTATTTTCTTCACTGGAGGCTGTTTTAATTTAAGTATTTATTTTAAATATTCCTCAATCTAGTGAAAGAGAATGTAAATGGTGCTAATATGACACACTCTTTTTTTTTTCTAAGACTTGATTTTTGAGTTTTTTCCCTACCTCAAAAACTTGAATGGGAGGTTTTAGATGGCTATTCTACATCTGCCATCTGACAGGTACTTATCAGAGGCAACTTTCTGATATGTGTACAGAATTTTTAACTGGGATAGCAAATCTCTAGATAAGGCCACAGGGAGGTGAGCTATATCAGCACACGCCATCCAGACTAACCACTGCATGCGGAAACACTGGGCTTATTATGAATGCATGACACAGTCATTCTGCCATTAGTAGGTCTGATGCTTCTCAAAAGTGCCAGATGTCCAACATATTCCCAAAGGACTGCACACATGCACAGCCCAGTTGCAAAAAGCATGTTTTCCTAGTTCAGTATTTCCTTAAGTATTTCCTTCAATGCACTTGCCTTAAAATCTGTTTCATCGTTTAAACAGAGAAAGTATTTGGCAGTATCTGCTGCAATGCAAGTTTAAGTACTTCATACAACATGAATCAGTGTCAGCAGGAAAATCTGTGAAAACCACCTATCTAGAAATCAAGGGGATTCATGACAAGTTTGATATTCATGCAAGCATAGTAAAGAACTATATCTAGGAATTCCACAGCCTAGGATATTTCTCTGCATATTTAACTTATATAAAAGGCTTGTTAACTGTGCCATTCTTTTTAACCATGAAAAGATATTACAAAGGAAATTATGTGGTGCATTGACACAGAATCTGTAAATAACTTGTGATTTACTAAACACACTTTTTTTTTCTAGTATATATTCCAAAAATAGTTTATAGACCTATATAACAGTGAATTTTTGGCAGGAAATTATACTCATTGGAAGTTTGAGAGATATATACCAAATTTCTTGTAACTAATAAAAAAATCTTCCTCAATCTCAGGGAAATCCTGTGGTTGTTCTGTAATAAAATGCTGGACCCTGGAGCTGCCTTCTCTATATACTGTTGCTTCATAAGTAGCCTGTAGATGGAAAGTACAGATTTGCCTCAGCAAAAATGCCATACTTTATTGCACTTACACATGCAATACATGTGTCCTAAAAAGTGTGCTCCATTAGTATCTGAGACTGTCGCTGGGCCCTAATGCAGGTGGCAAGCCAGGCCAGTCTTCTCTGTAATTCAGAGCTTGTCATCCTCTGTAGACATTGGGAACCTGGGCACAGTGCTATTCTGCAAGATCACAATTAATATATGCTTTAACTCACAAGTATTTGCAGGAATAAATACTTTGAAGATTTCAAAATACTACTGAACCTGTTTTGAAAGCCCTACTTAAATTTCTACATCTTGAAGGATTTCTGCATCTTTACAGAATCTTATGTGCCTATGTAATTTTTTCCTCATGTAATAAAATTGTGAAATTACATGTCACTTTCCCACATCACAGATCAGAACAATTGCAGAGTAGAGCAGAACAATACTAATATCTGAAGAGAACGCAAAGCTAAAGAGAGGCGCAGTAAATTAAACTAAATAATAAATTATAATTGGTTTCTTGTTTCCTGAAAAAAAATTTTCCAATATTTCAAATTACAGTAATTCTCTATACAGCTGTTCTCACTACAGTTTATATAACTGATAGCTAATTGTATTGATAGACCTTGGCTGAATAGAATTACCTCAGCTAAGTAACATTTTGATTAAATTAATCATAATAAAATTTATATTTTATAACACTCTAGCATCTGAAAATTATCACATTTTTAATTAATACATTTGTTGCTTCTATTTGCAAGTGCTGAATTATGTCACAATTGAATTTTAGCTCTTCAGTACAGAATATTGATAATGCAGCAAATTCAGATATCTCAACACCTACTTATAAAATTATAAACCAGTTTCTTTGTGAAGGTTGCACAACCTTCCTTAAGACAACAAATGCTCTCACTCTCATGCTACATAAACCAGAGAAATGAGAAATGAAACACTGGATTTTACATAGCTTTAAGACAAAAGATCCTGAGGTACTTGAGAGTTGAAAGCAGAAACTCTCACAACCACACTGTGGCACATCATTTTGACAGTTCAAACATAACAGACACGTTGCAGTTTTTTCAGGCCCTTGAGCCACAATGAAGAGGAATACAGTGGTCTGTAGGCATCCATTTGCTAATCACGCACGTGAAGGACAAAAATAAGGATGGACCACAAAATTGAGATTGAACTTCTGTCCTTAAACAGCGCTTTGGGCTACCAATGGAGTATGTTGTCCCTTGAGAATCCCAGGATTCCTTCTGTTCCTTACCCATAGGCTTCACCTGTAATGCCTGAGGGTGTCTCCCCCTGCCTCCAGCTTCGGTAGGAGGCAGCTTTATATCTCTCAGCTGCCAGCACTGGGCAGCTGACTTGAATGCTCTTGAGCATATAAAATGACATGGGAGTTTGTTTGTGGGCAACCAAGTCAAGTTTCATCAGTTAGCAGAAGTTTGTCAATATATGCACAGTACATTTTCTACGAACCGGTTCATGGGGGTTCTGGTCTTTTTTCCTTGATTTAATTATGTTCTGAACTATAAACTCATCTCAACAATCTGGACCTCTACTGAAGGATTAAAGAGCACATAGAAGTTTTTTTGTTTCAGTTAGTAGTTCCTTATGCCCTCAGAGCTGCCTGAAAGTAGGAGAAGGTCAGTTGAGCATCTGTGATGCTGTTTTCAGGTCAGTCAAACATGTCCAAATTTTATGTGTTATCAAAATCAGTAGATCTCTGTTGCTGACACAGAAATTCTGATTTTTTTTTTTCATTTCAGAGAATAAAAAGTCTGAATTGCGTAGCTTTAAATGAAAACTTTGCCTCCTCTCTATTCCTTAGCAAGGAGGTAACAAAGAAGAAAGAGATTGGTCATGCTGCCAGAAAACCTGCATTTCGTACATAGAGCAATCCTGAGCACAGCTGAAGTCCAGCACATTTGTCTTTCTATTTTTTTCCCTTGCTCTCCAGCTCCAGGGAAATACTGTCAAGTTCACAAGAGTTAAATGGCCACCAAACCATAATGTGGCTTATCAATCTCAGTGACAGCACTGCAAGGGATCAAGAATGTTTCATGCTTAGTGCCACAACATCTTCAAAATCAATGTGCATGTCTGAAGAGACAGATTTAGAGTCAAGTCAGGAGGGAACTGAAATTCCTTTATGGATGTACATGAAGCATATACACATTATAGGGTTTTTTCCCATTACATTTCACTAGAATCATGTAGCCCTAAATAAATATTTTAGAATGAGAGATTTTAAATTATTTTCTTACACTCTCACAGATACTTTAAGCTAGTTTCACATTCTTTTTGCTTGCCTTTGGATTAATTGCTATGCAACTTTCAAAACCAAGGTTATACTAAAAAAAAAAGAGCAAAATAACCACAAATATCTTTAATAGGCACATATCTGTCAAAAGCCAATATACAATTTAAAAGATTTTATTTAAGATTTATTTGATTTTTTCTTTCATTACAATTTTTATTATTTTTGTTGATTTTTATAAATATATTGAATGTATGTCTACACATATATATACACACATATATATGTATGCAAGTATTCTACTTTTAAAAGATTTTATTTAAGATTTATTTGATTTTTTCTTTCATTACAATTTTTATTATTTTTGTTTATTTTTATAAATATATTGAATGTATGTCTACACATATATATACACACATATATATGTATGCAAGTATTCTACTTTCACAGAATCACAGAATGTGTCAGGTTGGAAAGGACCACAGTGGCCTGTCTGTTCCAACCTCCCTGCTCAAGCAGGGTCATCCCAGAGCACATGGCACAGGATTGCAGCCAGAGGGTTCTTGAATATGTCCAATGAGGGAGATTCTAAAGCCCCTCTGGGCAATCTGTTCCAGTTCATGGTCACTGCACATTAAAGGAGTTCTTCCTTGTGTTCAGGTGGAACATCCCGTGCATCAGTTTCTGCCCATTGCCTCTTGTCCTATTGCTTGGCTCCACTGAGAAGAGCCTGGATCTATCCTTGGACATCCTCCCTTCAGGCACTTATAGATATTGATGAGATCCCCTCTCCAAAGTCTCAAGACTGAACAGGCTCAGCTCCCTCAGCCTGCCCTCATAAGAGAGATTTTCCAGACCCTTGACCAACTTAGTAGCTCTCTGCTGGACCTGGTCCAGGAGGTCCAGGTCTCTCTTTTTCACTGAGGAGTGCAAAACTGAACGTGCCACACCATGGCTGAGTAGAGGGGCAGGATCACCTCCCTCAACCTGCTTTGACCTTCTTTGCCACACAGGCACACTGCTGGGCTCATGGACAGTTTGTTTTCCACCAGGACCCCCAGGTCCTTCTCCACAGAGCTGCTTCCCAGCAGGTCAGCCCTGAGCCTGTACTGGTTCATGTTCCAGCTGGGGTTTTCCTCCCCAGGTGCAGGACCCTGCACTTACCTTTGTCGATTTTCAGAGTTTTTCTCTGTGATCTCTCTGGCCTATCAAGGTACCTCTGAAGGGCTACACATGCCCCTGGGGTATTGGCCACTCCTCCCAACTTCATGTCATCAGTGAACTTGCTGAGTAGGCATCTGCCCCTTCATCCAAGACACTGATGAGTCATTTCCATTGTGAATTAGGAATTCACTTGCTAACTTCAAGTGAAATGCAGGTTAGCTTCAGCTGATGGATATCTCCAGTGTAAGCTCCCCTTCTTGTAATTCAGGAAGGACTAAAAATATTTGCAACAGCAGATGAATGAGTGTAGTGTTAACATACATATTTAAAATTAAAGAATTATGCTAGGGGACTATAGCCGATTTTTTTTTTATATATATGAAGACTTCGTATATAGGTTGTACTTTTTAAGCCTATGATAGTTTGAAAGATAGGTTGCATTGCTTTTATAACAATATAGTACATTTTATTTTTAGCCTCACAACATCTCAATGTATAAAACTGAAAGAAATTGTTTGTTCTTTCACAATCAGTCTTTTGTTCTTTGGCTAAGTGTTACAAAAAGTATTGCTTTTTTTTTCACCCAGTTCAAGAGAAACCAATTAATAAGAAAACAATTCCATAGATTATGTGAATAGAATGATAAATCTTAGAATGATAGAATCATAGAATATCCTGAGCTGAAAGAGACTCATAAGGATAATAAGTCCAAATCTTTGCTTCTCACAAGACTATCTAAAACTAAACCACACGACTAGGAGCATCATCCAGATGCTCCTCAAACACTGAATTTCTTGTTTGGCATCTAATCCTCTAAACATTTTAGGTTTGATCACATATCCTTGATTTCTGATCCTGTCTTCATTTTGTTCTGCTTAAAACTTCCCCAAGATTTAAAAATTTAGCTTTAATATGTATTTTCTATATTAACTATACATAATGTATCAAGTCATTAGGCACTTAAATCTAAATGAAACTGCTACATATGATGGTTGTATGGAATTTTCTTTGTACAAGTAGGTAGCTGTAGAATTAAGGTCTCCAAGAGAATATGTGCTGCTCTAAGCATGCAAATTCACTCATGCATCTGAGCAATGTGGGCAGAGTGCTGTTTGGCTAAAGGTATCCAAGGATATATTTATGCCTTTGTACCTAATCTGCTGTATTTAAATGTAGGAAAGGGGATTTCTGCTCTGTCTTTCTTTTGCCACATCTTTTTGCAAACCCTTGAGACTGGTCTTTTCACAAGTGCTTTTACAATGAGTTGAATGCAGGGAAGCAAACAAGTAAAGCCGAAGAGATGAGGAAATGAGCCAGCCAGCATCTGCCAGAGATCCACATTTAGTTGACATAAGGCATGATGAGAAACCACATAAATGAATGAAACAGAAAGAAATTCCAACACAGCCATCACAGGAAAAACAAAGAAACATACCTGGTACAGTGAGAATATATCCCAAAAACATAAATATCAGAAAAAGTCTAGAAAAATGGCTCTTGGAACTGATAGCTTTTTGAAAGCACTTTTATTATATGCAGACAAATTTTTTGCGGTGCATTTCTCCAGAGCATAGATAAACAGGATTTTGCATTTTCCTTTACAACTAGTTAGCTGCATCAAAGAAAAATATAACCGATTATCACTTTCTTCACTTAGCTGAAACAAATATGTACCCAAAACTCCTGAGAATCTAAAAACTAAACTGCTTTCTTAAACATATGCTAAAGCTGTTGATAGTGAGATGAATGAATTTAGAATATATATACTAGATTTTTCATATATTTTTACTCAACATCTCACATTAAATTTTTAAAATACCAATCTTATCCATTCTTTTCTTTTTTCCTTTTGTTGTTTTTTTGTTTGTTTGCATTTTGTTTTGTGTTTTTTTTTGTTTGATTTGGTTCTTGGTCAAGTTTAGATAGAATCATAAAATCATAGAATCATAGAATGTTAAGGGGTTGAAACACTTTAAATATCATCTAGTCCCAAACCTCCCTGCCATGGGCAGGAACACTTCCCACTAGACCAGGCTGCTCAAGGTTTTGTTCAACCTGTCTCAGAGCATTTCCAGGGTTGGGGCATTCACACCCTTCCTCAGCAACCTGTTACAGTGTCTAACCCTCTTCCTATTATCTAAACGAAATTTCCTCTCTTTCAATTTTTACTCACTACTCCTTGTCCTATCACTACAGTTTCTAACAAAGAGTCCCTCTCAGACTCCTCTGTAGGCCCCCTTCAGATTCTGGAAAGCTGCTATGAGGTCTTCACAAAACCTTTTCTTCTCCAGGCTGAGTTCCCCAGCTTTCTCAGCCTGTCTTCCTAGGGTGGGTACTCCTGTCCTCTAATCATCTTCATGGCCCTCCTCTGGATTTGCTCCAACAGTTGTATATCATTTTTATGTTGGGGAAACAAGAACTGTATGCGGTATTCACAGAATGTTCACAGAATGTGTTGAGTTGGAAGCCACCCGCAAGGATCATTGAGCCCAATTCCTAGCCCTGCACAGAACCATCGCCGAGAACCACACTATATGCCTGGAGCATTGTCCAAATTCTTCTTCAACTCTGTCAGCCTGGTGCTGTGACTGTTTCCCTGGAGATCCTGTTCCAGTGCCCAACCACCTCTGGGTAAAGAACCTTTTTCCTAATATCCAACCTAAACCTCCCCTGACACAGCTTCAGGCCATTCCTGTGAGTCCTGTCACAGCTCACCACAGAGAAGAGATCAGTGTCTGCCCTTCCTTGTCCCCTTATGAGGAAGTTGTAGACTGCAAAGAGATCTTTCCTCAGTCTCCTCTTCTCCAGGCTGAACAGATCAAGTGATCTCAGACACTCCTCATATGGCTTCCCCTCAAGGCCCTTCACCGCCTTTTTTTCCCTCCTTTTGATGCTCTCTAAAAGATTCATTTTTTTCTTATATTGTGGTGCCCAAATCTGCCCCCAGCACTCGAGGTGAGGCTGCCCCAATGCAGAGCAGAGCAGGACAATGCCCTCCCTTGCCTGGCTGGCAATGTTGTGCCTGATGCACCCCAGGACAATGTTGGCCCTTCTGGCTGCCAGGGCACTGCTGACTCATGTTCAATTTGCTATCAACCAAGATCCCCAGTCCCTTTCCATGGGACATTTTCCAGCATCTCATTCTGTCCACGCATCACAGTCTGTCCATGCATCCCAGGTTTCCCCATCCCAGGTGGTGAATCCAGCACTTTCCCTTGCTGAATTTCATGTGCTTAGTGATTGCCCAGGCCTCTACAGGAGGCCTTTCTGCCTTTGAGGGAGCCAACTGTTTCTCACAGCACTCTATCATCTGTCAACCGGCTCAGTATCCCTTCCAGTCCCAAGTTTATGAAGATGCTGAAGAGCACAGGGCCCAAGATGAAGCCCTACAGAACCCCACTAGTTACAGGTCACCAGTCTGATGTCACCCCATTCACTGTAACCCTCTTGTGCCTGACATTCGAGCCAGCTGCTCACTTATCACATGTTTATCCACCTGTCTGCTGGACACTTTGTCCAGGACACTGTGAGAGACAGTGTTGAAAGCTTTACTGAAATCCAAAAAAGATGACATCAGCTGGCTTCGCTTGATCAAGTAGGTGGGTTATTTCATCATAAAAGGAAATCAGGTTTTATAAGCAGGATTTTCCCCTCATGAAGCCCTGCTGGCTGTGACCATCGACTGCATTGTCTTTCAGGTGTTTTTCAATATCTCCCAGAATAGTCTTTTCCGTAACTTTGTCAGGCACTGAAGTGAGACTGACAGGCTTGTATTTTCCGGGGTTCTTTTTCTGCCCTTCTTGAAAACTGGGACAACATTTGCCAGCTTTCAGTCAGCTGGGAATTCTCCAGATTCCCAAGACTGCTCCTTCCAGGTGGGGTCTCACAAGAGCAGAGGAGGGGAATCACTTCCTTTGTCCTGCTGGCCAAACTCCTTTTGATGCAGCCCAGGATCCTCTTGGCTTTGCGGGCTGCAAGCACATACTGCTGATTCATGTTGACTTTTTCATCAATGCTTACCCCAAGTCTTTCTCCACAGGGAGAAAGACTATTATGCCTTTATTATGCCATGTAAATAATTTTTATTTAAGAGATATTTCCATTTTTTATATTTATATTTCTATTATATTTTCAGTATAAAATTCTAAACATTTTCTACTAATATGTCTTATCAGGTACTTAATCTATAAGCCATTTCAGTTTGAATTTGAGTTTATTCATAATGTTATTTATCATTTAATAGCTAATGTTGTCAGTTTGATCCTAACAAATATTTGTTCCAGATTGCAACTGAACTTAAAGTTCACAATGATATTCTTAAAATGAGGAACACATCCCCAAGGTTATTGTTTAAACAATGAAGTGTACATTGTCATGAAATTATTGTGTGTTTGTATATGTGTTTACTGTCAAGGTTAAAGTTTCAGCTTAGGTTCTCTTTGTAATTGCATTATTCTGTTGTATTGACTGAAGATTGTGATAACTGAAAAAACCCTAAAACCTGAATGTCATTCAATGTTATATACAATCCAGAGAAACCACAGAAATTTAATACCTGTCCAAACCCTTTTTGATAAGTACCAAAGTCAAGGTTGGTTGGTATTGAACACAGTATAATATGTGTTTGTTTGGTCAAGCTTTCAGCTGATCTCTACCTACATTAAAGTCTACAGTGATGGCATAGTCCAAAATCAGTGGAAACTTTTCCAATTTCTTAAATAAATATAAATAGTTCTGGTTTTTAAGATTTTGATACAATTGCTCAAATATAAACAACTTTATTCTATGAAGGGATTTAGTATCTGAATATGGGAATGCTAGGTATTGATCCCAATTCAGCCTCACTAAAAGTCTACAAATACCATGAATATAAAAGATTTCCTTTAAAAAGGAATCAAGCATTACAACAATCAAAATAAATATCCAATTCTAATTACATAACAGAAATATATCAAAACAAGGCTTCAGCTAGCAGACCAACATAAGTTAACATAATTTTGCCACTTTTAAAAAAGCATATATGAACTTACTTTTCAAAAATCAGAATATTATTGGAAAACATAATTTCTATCAAGATCACAGAAAAGACACTGGAGCAGATATATGCTGCATTAAACAATATATACAAATTGAACAGTAACTTTAAAACACCTAAAACTTTAGATTCACAGTAGAAACCAGAATAATGGGATAATTCCATAGAAGTTCACTTCTGTAAATTAAAACAGAAGACCACATTTTCATCTCAAGGTCTTTATTTTACATACTGAAGAAAATTCCCACAACTCATAAAAGCAGAGCTCAGGCAGCTATCAACCAACCCAAAGCAAACCCAGGTCAGGTAAAATTTATGATTGGAAGTCTGTTGATTATCAAAAATTGTACCTAAGCTATTGGCATAGTGCAGGCAATAATTGACTATTTTTTATAGAAAGATTAATATATATGACAATAAATTAGAAATGACACATCAATTTATAGGACTGTCAATTAACTATTAGCCATGAAAGAAGATTAAAAAGCTCAGGATTTTGTGACTTTTTTGAAAAACATCTGTTTTGCTTGTAAATTCTACCTTTTTTTTTTTTTTGAGAATTAGAAAAGCCAGAAACAGGAGAAGTATTCTTCTATACAGTATTAGAAAGTGCATTATTATTTTTATCTGCTTTCTGTGCTATTCAGTGAACCACAAGGGAAATGGAAATTTAGACAATTATTCTAAAACCCTGTAAATAAAGAATATTTTGTTTTATGTAGTTTTGTTTCTTTGTTCCATGTCCTTCCAAATCAGTAATATTGAAAGATTATGCATTTTGTATGACACAAATTTTCTTTCTTAGCTCAATAAGTTTTATTTCAGACATGACCAATGTTGATGCAAATGAAACATATTCACCTCAATCACGATGTCTTTCAGTGGCCTTCCAATGGCACCATTTAGAAGAAAAAACAGGCTCATTTGCAAGCACCTTGCAAATCCAATCCAAATGATTTTTTTAATATTTAAAAACTTTTTTTTTTTCTAAATGAAAAAACTAGTCTTTTAAAAATCTCACTTCATATATGAAGCCTGAACTCCAGCCTTGCTCTTCAAGACATTATTTTCTCACACATTGCTCAGACTACAAATAAAATACTCCTTTTCAAAGCAGGTCAGTGATGAGGGAGCATCATTGAAGACAATGGAAAAAAGAAAATAGTATCTTTTAGTCATGAAATTATTTATTGCTTTGTGTAGTTTTATATATTATGTTTTAGTATTTTATACTTTCATTCTATATGAAGACTGACAGCTTTCAAGATTTCACTTCTAAACTGTATGTGTGACTTTCTGTATTTCTTTTGTTGTAGTCAGGCAAAGAAAAACCCCAAACTTAGGTTTTCTTTTCATCAAGACAGTGCTTGAATTATTTTCTTCTAGCTATTTTCTAAGTTTTTCACCAATAGTTTACAATGTTCCAACGCATTTCAATAGCTAACTGTGATTCGATAGGTGATAGGAAACTTCATTTGACTATTTATTTCATCACATTATGCAGAAAATTATTATCAGGATTAAAATTATCTGTCTACCCCGAAAACAGGATCATTTGTTTAGGTCCCTCTTTTCTCAGTTAACAGTGTTATCTCTCCAGCCCACTGGCTAATGCTGTACTGTAACTCTCCATCTCTCTTTCCTGAATCCATATACTGTTGAAAAGAAAAATTACCTTCTCTGCATACTTGATTGATTTTTTTTTTTTTTTTGGTTATGTTCTATTTTAAAACTTTGCAAACTATGCTGATGTTGTACTAAACAGGGAGCATAGATGGATTTTGTCAACAGCTCACTGGTCTGTGGTGATATTATCCTCCCACAGAAAGTACACATCACAAAAAGTTTACCTAGGACTCCTTAATTATGCCTCTTTCAGAAACTGGTGGAAGATAGTTTTGTTGAATAAGAAGAAAGTATCCCATACCAAATGCAAACTCAGTTAGTTTCCTATTATTATCTTCCAGGTCGACTTCCAAAAATATAAAACTCAGTTTACTTTAAAATCAGGAATCAGTCTTGGTTTAAAATCAGCCATCAGTTAAAGTATTGGTGACTCAAAAGTCATAATTTGCTTCCAAAAACTTAGACTCTGAATAAGTCTTCAGTCATGAAATTAGATTCATGAGTATGGTAGTATTCATTATTAGTTTAAGCAAATAGATGAATATATCACACATATGGCTTTTACAATCATTCCTCTGTGTTATGCCATAATGGAAAAGCAAGTGCAGAATATGGCTTGTCTTTTTATGGATATTTATGACAAATAATAGTAAGTTCTGCAACCTTGTGGTATTTTTCACATTTGTTCATACTCTTTTCATTTTGTGCACATAAAGACCATTTTTAAAATTCTGCTATTTCATAGTTAAAGATTAAATATCAATCTTCATAACTTTTTATTTTTGAAAGACCTTATTTTGATGTTGAAAGCTGGATAAATGCAAAAATTATTCCTTTCCACCAAAGGATAAGGTAATATACATTTAGAAATGCCCAGATAAGCTGAATAAACTTAAGTTTCCAGAATGCTTCCAACCTACCTGCTTTTCTTATGCACTAATAGCTTGATCTTTACCTGCTAGTTTCCTAATACATGCTTCTATATAAAGTGGCCTTTTAACACAAAACATATTTATGAATAAGGAAGGGTCCTTCACTGTTTTTCTTCTCAAAGACCTGGATTAATTTTCTTTGTGCATCTATATTTCTGCTATCCTAAGGGTCTTATCTGGAAAGATCTTTGAGGCATGTCTTGATTTTCATGACATATTTCTTCATTGTCTGATGCTGGTCCAAAACTCCACTGTATAAATAAAAACTAATGATAAAACCTACTCTCTGAAAAGGTAGCACACTCTCAGAGAAATTAAAACTAAAAGCCAAACACAATGCATCCCTAGTGAGCTCAGCTCCATCCAAAGTCCTAATTTAAAATGGAATTATTCTAAATCTGTACCACTGTCTCAGAGTTTGGGATAATAGTATAAGGAAAATGCATGTAAAATTCAATTCCTGGGTTAATTTAAAAAATATTCTGTCACACAGGTTTCCAGCTGCTTTCTTGCTCCAAACTGTCTGGTCCTGGCCTCTAATAGGAAAAGTTAAGAACCTCTCTAGGGTTCAGCTAATCTATACATAATCAGACCTGTGATGCATAAACAAAAGCTGTGCTTTGCATAGATATAAATTGTCATTTGACAGGAAATTTATTCTGGGTGAAATGCTTTGCATTTTGCAACTGCAAATATGCCAAATCTTTTAAGTGTAAAGCTCTAAGGCAGAAAATGACCTTATGAGGCTTTCTATTCAGAGCTGTATGACATCCTGAATGAGTTCAGGAACATGCAGATGGCAGCTGCAAAAAGACATCTGATTGTAAAGCTCTTCAAGATTACCACGAAGAACAAATATACAGTCCATTTATTTCAAAAAGTTTAAGAGCATTTTCAATTTATTTGAATGCTTTTTTTATTGTGCCTCAAATAGCAGTGCTATTCCAAGTAAAATATCCTGTCAGGATGCAGAGTAAAATGCTGAAGTAATATGTACTGACATTCTAAATTCAATGTGTAAAGAAAATATGTGAGAATCATAGTAGTGAACATCATTATTTCACAGCTACCACTGCTTTCCTGTGATGGAAGTCATGGCTTTCCCTAGAAATTGCTGATTGTGGTTAACTGCTGTCCCCTTGCACAAGCAAGTGAGAAAAGGTTGAAGTCATCCAGGAGAAGAGAGGAATATGTACTCTGTAAAACCAAACTACTGGTGTAAGATTCATGAGGCATTTTTTATTATGAATTTTTAATATTAATTTATTTTTAGATTACAATTCAAATTACTTTTTCAATTCAATGCAGGATTTTGTATAAAATTTTCATGCATTTTCTAGCATATATTTGAAGTGGAAGGAGTGTTAATCTTTGGTTATTTTAAAGTAAATATGAAAGAATTTTCATTGCAAAAGTTTTTTTAAAATGCTATCATGACTTTTTATTCTGGAAACCTCATGTTAAAGGTAATTTACTGCATGTGTGAGCTGATCAGCCTCAGGATCAAACTGTAAATGAAAACTCAATAACTTTTCTTATTAGTTAGCTTTAAAATTCAAGAAATGAAGAATGGGAGGGCTATAAGAATATTTTTCTTTTTTGTAATGGAGCCTACTAACAATAACTTTATTCTTACATTCTTTTTCTTAATGAGGTTTTGTTTTGGTTTGGTTTGGGGTTTTTTTGTTTTGTTTTGTTTTGACATTGCAATATTTAAGGCCCTCCTTGGAGATAACAGTTCATAAAAGAAACATTCTTTCTTGTCTTGAAATTTTTTGTGAAAAAATGGTATCAACATGGCATAAACCAAAGATATAAAAGGAAATGACCCTCTTCCTCTACACACCTATACAGAGATTACATAGGGAAAACTGGTAAAAAAATCTGTGAGGTGATATGCAAAAAAGGAACTTCAGGGAAGTCAACAATTTACTGCCATTGTGTAAAAAATGCAAAAGTGAAGCAGAAAGTAGAAATTAAGACAATTCCTTTAGAAGATTTTTGCATCACAAAATCATTAATTTTCATTAAGTTTACTTAAATTGTTAGAACAGCAGCTTTTTGAAGAGACAATGTCAGGAAACAGAAAAATATAGGGACTTCTTTTTAGGTGAAATGAATATGCTACCAATTTCCCATTTCTAACATGCTAATAATTGCTGATAGAAAAGTTTTGAGTAATACATATACTGTGTGTGGACATTTTAATGTCTATGTGTACTCATAAAGATCTCGAAAAAAAAAATTGATTATTTTTTAAAAAAATAAATTGGTTACGTTCTTTAGATAGTATGTGTGTATTGATAATTCTGATAAAAAATTATAATGTCTTCACATATAGAAAAAATACCAAATAGAACAATAAGAAATTCAGAAAAAACAGGTCAAGGGTCCATATTATTCTGAGCAAAAATGCATATGTAATTATATCATGTCATCATACACCATATCAATTTCTGGATACAAATAGTTTTGAAGAAGTTCTGTGTTCTTGTATTCCTACTGTACTAGCATTTATTTTGACTTGTGAATTGACAAATCCAAAATACATAACAGGTTTTGCTCATATAATAACTCAATTAGAAAGGGAGAAATATTGATGGAGTTGTTAGGTTTTTTTGTATTATGAAACCCTTCATTGTAGGTTCAATCTGGAAATTTTTAACTGGACATTTTTACTTCCCTTGTCATTTAATTAGATAACATTGCATGGCTTCATAATGAAACCATGTACTTTCAGATTTTTCATGACATTTGAGGCTTTAAGAATAACTTTTATTTAATTTGTTATTTCTTATTGTGCTCAGCATAAAGAATGAGCGTCTCTGAAGGAGACCCTGAAGTGTTCCCTTTTTTAAAATTATTTATTTTTTCCATTGCTGCTTGCTGCATTTTCTCAATTTATTTGGCATTGATTCATGAATGAGCTTTTAAAAAGCCTAGAACCATGGATTTAGATGCTTTTAAAACTGCAGTTTTAGCAAAGGAGGCAATGGGCCATATCTAAATAAAACACTTGGGGCCTTTTCTCTGAAATCAATCATCTAGGATCCATTTCAGTTCATGCAGAGTCAGACCTGTCAGAAGGATATTGAAATCTAACAGCTCACTGATCAGCAACAGAAAAACAAGGAAAACAGATTTAATTTTTCAGTCCCACTCCCAGAGGGACATCCATGCCTACAAAGATTACAACTCATTGACACAGGTGGAGAATTTTCCTTGGAGTAGAAACTTTTTTTAGGAAAATATAGAAACACAAGAGCAGGAAGACGACAGGTTTTTGGTATTGCCTTGTGAAGATCTTGGATGTGGACAGAGCTGCGCATCTAACCACCCATGCTGCAGTATCATGCTTCTCATTCTTCTTCATTCCCTCTCCTGAGTTAATTCTGTCCTGAGTGTTGGATATTCAGCTCTAAAAGAGACTACAGTGACATAGCAAGGCAGAAGTTGTGATAAGGATGGTAAGATGTGATTTATATACCCAGGATGAAATCTAGTTAGACTGAGCCTGATTTGGACTTCACCTATATTAGAAAAAAAAATTGATAGGAGTGAATGTGCAAAGACAAAGTGTTGGAGCTGGAGGCACTACACCTACACTATGTATGTTTTAAGATGATTACTTTAGATCAGCTCCTGGTTTGATCCTGTAGACTGGATGTTCATCAGTATTTCATAGTGAAAGAATTTATTAAGAGTCTTATTCTAAAGAAATAAACCCTCCTTGTAGGTCTTCTGCTCAAGGCCTCTTACCAGCACAGTATCAATCCATTGTATTCACTCCAGTTTCTTAACACTCCTCTGGAAATGGACACAAGTATCCCAGGCATAACCTTATTAGCACAGGGTAGAGGTCAAAAAAACCTCTTTGCTGAGTTTCTCCTAAAGGAAGTCCAGT
Source organism: Ploceus nigricollis (assembly GCA_013399945.1). Taxonomy (NCBI): domain Eukaryota; kingdom Metazoa; phylum Chordata; class Aves; order Passeriformes; family Ploceidae; genus Ploceus; species Ploceus nigricollis. The sequence continues at coordinate 813,689 of VXBC01000360.1, read as the reverse complement.
TTGTGGTTTGAAATGTGAACTCCAGTACAGCATCCACTTTTGTTCTTGAAAGGCTTCATAAGTTTTATTCTTGCTTAATCAAGTTTATCAAGGTCTCTCAGAACTGCAGATCATTCTTTCATTGTGTGAGTTAGTTATTTTGCTTCATTGTTTCTGCAAATTTCCTATGGGTGCTCTCTGTCATTGCTCACATTGCCGATGAAAGTAATGGACCAGATGCATTCCATTGTCCCCCTGATACTATTACAGTCACCAACAGGACACCAGCTCATTGATTCACACCCTTTGAGCTTAGCAATCCATCCATTTCTATCATCCAGTACTCTGTTCAAAACATTGGCTCCCAACTAAGAATGCAAGTGAAAGTTGATGTCACAATATCTACCTGCGTCCAGGAGTGTCACAGTCACCACTCTCCTGTCATCCATAAAGACAGCAATTCCTTTGCAGAAGGGAAGAAGACTGAATAAGCATCATCCTTGAAAGATTCATATGACTGCTCCTGATTTCTGTCCTGGCTTTTTACATCTAAAGAAACAGATTGATTCCATTATTCCAAGATCTGTCTAGGGACAGAGGTGAGGCTTACTGGTCACAATTTCCCTTCTTACTCTCTTGAAGGAAATATACATTGCATTAACTTTGTTCTGGTTGTCATGAACCCCTCCCAGAAATTCCAGGTTTTCCACCAAGAAAATGTTTTGCTGCAGTTCTCTCTGTTTTCATTAAAACTTATCCAGCTTTTTCTCTCCATAGCAACTTCCCAGGTATTCTGATTAGGTGAAATTAGCTGATGTTTGCTCTTCTAAAACCTTTTCTAGCATTTCAAAACTCATATATAAAAATCTACAGAGTCCTCTTTTTTACTAGCTGCCAACTAGAAGTTGGGAGGTTGCCAAGCAGAAGGGAAGTGGAAACTGTACTTTCTGTAATGCAGTCAACAGTCCTTAATCAGGCACAGAACCCTGAGGGCTCCGAGGTAATTCATTCCACTCAGCTAAATGGAAAATTATTAAAATAACATCACATACTTTTATAATGTCTTCTCTCCAGGGTTCTCAAAGTGCTTTGTAATAATTAATTAATTAACTAAGCCTTGTAACATGACTTTGGCATAAAATACTATTGTACTCCAATCTACAAATGAATCTGCTCATAATGAATATGTATGTCAGCTCAAGAAAGGTGGTGTGCCTGTAAGCTCACCTATTCTTTCAGTTAATGTCTAAGAAAAATGAGATTAATTGCTTTGTGTGATGACAGCATTTCTTTATCACCCAGAGACTGGAGACAAACCTTCAGCAATTCCCTTATATCTAGAAATAAATATTTTGCTAAATATCCATTAATTCAAAATGTAACCACATATTGTAGCAGGACACTTCAATAAATTCAATGGTAAAGGATACAAAACAAAAGGAAACGAAGTGGTGTTGGGGTTTTTTTAAAGAATTATCTATAATTCTGATGTAAACTCCCAAGGGGAAATAAATTTCAAATTCTTTTTTTAAAATCTGAAAGCAGCAGGAAGAATAAGCAGATGATTCTGGCACTCAAATAGGAATTGGAACATACAGATTCTAGGAATCTTCCAGGCTGGAGCAAAATCCTGAGACACAGTCCTCTATATTGGCCATAAGAAAATATGTTGGCTTTTTTACAATAACTATTTCAGTTCTGATTTCTGTAATAAAAAGAGTATTTGATATAAAATTTCCTGTGATATATCTACAAAACTCATAGATATGAAAAATCAGGAAAACCAAACGTTGGCTATGAAACTAGGCCCATCCCCTTGATACAAGTCAAGAGTTAATCTATAAAATACAAAATTTGCCTTTTAAGAAAAGTATTATATAATCTATAAAATCCACATTTAGCATTAAGTTCCAAGATTTCATAAATTGATTTCTCCAGCACATATCTGCTCTAGTGATATGGGGTAGTGTAATGTCTAGGGCTACAGAAGAATCAGATAAAAGATAAATATAAATGAAGCTTTTTAATGCAAAAAAATTAATTGCAGAATAGTTAGTTCTACTGAATGAATGTCAAACATATGAACAAAATCAGAGAAGACACCTTATTATCAAAGTAATGTAGCATTAAATCTAGTTTTACCATATAGATCAATTTCATTTTCATTTGTATGGTTTCATAATGCCAGCCATGACCTTAAGTTGAGATAAACCTACTCAGAGGTTGACTTTTTACTCTGTTTCAAATTTTATGTTTTAGAGAAGAACCTTTCCTCGTTTTAATACTAATTTACCAATGTTTCTTTCAGGCATAGAGGACAGGGACCATGATTATTCCAGTTCTTAATATTTCTGTTACATTCAGTCTGTCATCTGGGCATTCAACTCATTCTACTCACATGAAAATATTTTCAAAAATATAGTAATATAGTGCAGAACTCTTTATATAACTATACTGTTTTAAATGCTTTTATGAACAATATCTGCACACAGTATTGTACTGATTCCAACGTAATAGGAATTATCCACAGAATAATACTTAATCTGGCAATTAACTAGCTAACCCATATACAGAACAGCTATATTAAAAATAAATTGGCAAATATTGAAAGGCAAATGAAAGCAAAAGGGTGTTTCTATTGAAGTGAAAGAAAGTAAAAGCAGCTGCACAATGGAAAAATCAGTGAATCAGTTTCCTTGTTTAAAAATATAGTGTGAGTTTTAGTATTGTATTTTGTGTTCTGCTTCCTAGCCTTTAATGCTACTTCTTACTCCTTTTGTTGTTGTTAAATCCTAGAGTAGTTTTTTTGCAGAAGAACTACATTGTCAAACTATTTTTCTGTATTTCCCAGTATACATTGGATTTTAATCTCCTATTTGCCGACTTTTTGCATTTCAGATTTGTGAACTATTCCAAGTTGTCTTTCAAAGGCTGCTTGTTTTAGCAAGCAGAGCTTTTCATGTGGCCCTTATCTGAATTATTGTTGACAACATAATATCTGTATTTTTCTAGCCTGAATGAGCTCTTATTACTGGTATTTTTCTATAGAGCTGCACATTTTTTTTCTACTTAAGAGAGTTGCAATGTCATATATTGTGTGGCTAGTGTTACTGTTGTCTACAAGCAAATGTCAGAAAAGTGTCATTTAATGGATAAGATTAAAGTAATAACATTTTTGAAAAGTTATAATAATGCAATTTTTAGATATTTTGTTTAAGTGTCAATTTTAAAGTAAAAAGAGTTACATACATAAATATTAAGGAAATAATTGATTTATTTATCATAAGACAGATTTAAATTTTTATAGTTACTTTTGGAGAAAAATATGTGCCACAGGACTATCAATTATTTGCACAGCTTTCCATTGTGATAAAAATTGTAGTCTGTGTTGGTTTTTGTTGGTTTTTTTTTTTTCCTGGAGTAAAGAAATTGCAAATAGAAGAAAAGCTGTGGAGAATATAGGAATTAGATTAGTGAAAAATTATAGTGTATGAAGTACAAAACATATTCTCTAGTGACAATTCCACCACCTTGAAAACCACTAAGAACTAGTTCCAACCCCCAGTTAGGAACAATGATGGGCGGTAATAGAGAATACATTAAAAAATGTCGTGCTTAATGTAAAAAAAGAAGCAATTAAAATTCGGCAGTTAGTTTTAAGCAACTAGCAGGAGGTAAATAAGAGGAGAGGGGAGCTGATCATGCAAGAGAAAGGACACGATTAAATAATAAGTAAAGGTTTTGCGGACTGACTTTCACATCCCTGATTTTAGCTGGAATAAATTGCTTCATGCATCTCACCACCTGTCATAGGTGGGAACAATTCATATAATTCACCCCCATCAGGCCTGCAAAGGAATATGTGTGGGAACTTGAGAAGGGGGAAAGCAGCATGGTCTGGGAATAGTTCTTGAAACAGGCTATCAACATGTTACCAGAAAATGCAGATGACTGCATTCAAAGTTCAAAAAGTTTGTTATGTTCTTTTGCTCATAACAATAGGAGAAGTTAGACTGACTACAGTGAGACCAAAGATGTCTCTAGAACAGTATCATATCTACAAGAGTGGATGAAAACTCATATTTGAAGAAAAACCTAAACGCAAGGCAATTATTAGGTGATAATTTTCCAAATACCCCCACACCTTGGATTTGTGCTGCAGGGACTTAATGAATCACACATCACTTCTGTAGTAAGTCATAAGAAATTTTTTCTTTTCCTGGAAGCTTACTATACTGCCTTAAGTCTCTAAGTTTTTATCATACATCACAGCCAGTGTGGGGAACTTCCATATTTTATGACGGGAGTAGATATATTGCATGGTGTGTGCTCCACAGACATCAGTGGCAGTAAAGTTCTTCGTGTGCAGCTTGGGAAACATCATACACTGGGCATCAAGATATGAAGGAAACCAAAAGAAACCAAACCTGTCAGAACATTTCTGAGGTCACAATTTACAGATGCAGAAATATGTTTAGAGGAATTCCAGTGCTCAAAATAAGAGGATACAGCAATAAATACACCAGTAGTGTCTGACTAAGTGCAGCAGAATATACTACCTGCATCCTAGGTTTGTACAAACCAGACCATAAAACTGCATTTGTAAATGTGTTACAGATGGATAACCTCATGTCAAGGAACAAAATTCTGTTCCCACATTAATATATCACAGCAAGAAAAAAAAAACAAACCCAAACAAGAAGTCCATCTTCAGATACACAAGAAAACGAAGATTCTAAGTTAAGCTGAGTTCCTTATCCAAAATCTCATCCACTTTTAAAATGAACTCCTATCGATTTTTTTTTTACAAAGTGAGTTATTCATCAATGAATTTTTGATTGACTTAACTTCTGCATGAATACTGACTTTATCAACAAAAATGGGAACTGGAATTAAAGGATATCCAAATATTTGGCAGGAAACTTCTAGCAAGGGTAGAGCAGAAGCTAGAAAAAATATGTATGGTAAGTCAGGAGCACTTAGATATACAGGGGAACTGTCAACTATATTGCTGACTCTGTGACAATGAGGGTGGGGTGGAACGCTTTTTATGAAAGTGATGAGTGCTTTATCAGAACAGAATCATCCCACAAAAATATTGCAATTTGAACAGTGTTTCCTCTACATAGTTTTCTTTAGTCTAAGGTGGAGATTGCTGTAAAATTTCAGAAAGAAGTGAGAAGACAAGGAGGAAGAAGCCCCAAAATTTACCATTTTCAGTGAAAGTTCTGACAGAGTACATTAAAAATTATTTGAGAAGATTTTATTTCATTTCAAGGCATTAAGGAAATACATTTTGAGACCTCACAAGTTAATATAACATTCGGTTGTTTTCTGGATAGGTCTAATGACAAAGACATTTCAAAAACTGAAGAATATATGAACTATAGATGAAAATAGAAAACACATTCATACCTAATAGTTCCATATGAACCAGACTAGTTTTCTGTCAGAATGGTAAGAGACTGAATGTATGTGGTTAACAGAAGCTAACCAAGTGAAAACAAAATCTTCCAAAAGGCTGTTCATACCTTTCCTGAGTTAATTTGGTATTTTCTTAATGAAAATATTAGAGAGAAGGAACAGCATTAAGTGTGTCTAATTTTAAAAACATACCAAACACCAAAAGACAATCCCAGGAGACCAGTACTCCCAGATTAATTTATTTATTACAGCCTGTGATCCATTTTACTATCCCTGACTCTTTTTGACCAGATTCTGAATGCAGAGATTGGTTGTTGTTTTGTTATATGCTGGTTTTTTATTACGTAGTTTTATTTTTAATCTTGCCTACTTCTGAAGCCTGTTTTTTAAAACCTGTCAGACTTTACCTCATTTTTCATCTTCCAGTGTCTCTCCTCAGACTTTGCTTCACCAACTTTTCTTTCACTAGAAAGAGAAAGTTGTGATATTGCATGTATTGTGTCACTACATACGTGATATTGGTTGGTTATTTTTTTCCCTGCACTCTGTCTCCTGCCGAAGGTCAAATTTTCAGCAGGTTTCACCTGTCACACAATCAGAAAATAGTAAGTAGGTGGCATTTCATAGGTATAATGTCCCAGCATGAATCTTTTAAAATGTAGCTTTTGAAAAAGGTCCTTAGAGGGACAAGAGTCATGAAAAAGGTAATAGCATTGAAGTAAGACACTCCTCTCATTTCACAGGTTTTTAAAAGACCAGTTTAATATGCTTGGAAGCAATTAAGTTTAAAAATAGTATGACGTTCTTTTGGCCTATTATAATTCGTGGCAGCTAATATTCAAAGTACACATGTCCTGAATTTATATATATACAGAACAGGTCTCCCAAACACTCCTGGCAACCAACATGTTTTTAGCAGGAAATGCTGATAGATTTCTTTTTATTTTGATAAAAAAGTTTAAACAACAATATAGAATGTTTTTTTCAACCAAAGGTGAAAATGAAAGACACCAAAGTTGTGTTCAGATTTTCTCTTATGTTAACATTTTGTTTCAACTCCAGATAAACACAGTTTCTGTATAATGCAGCTGACATGTTTATTAGAGTCTTCTGCAAGAGCAATTTCCTTTCTGATATATTTTTTCACAGATTGCAGTATTAAAGACGGAAGAGGAATAGAGAAGAGGGAATCAAGATCAAATCTTTAACTGATAGAAAAGGATAACATATTAAAAAAATAGGAATATATGCAATATTTTCACAGCTATTCTAAGCAGTAAGATCTATATGAAGATGCTATAAATTCTATTCACAGTAATAGACTCTCAATGGCAGACTTGAAAACATAAAACTCTAGAGAACTCCATCTGGGTAAGAAAAGGACAGAGAAATTATATTTGGCTCAAATTAAGCCAGCATTTTATGTATGACACCAGATCCAAATCAGCAGTAGGTTAAAGCTTCATCATTTAAGCTTTTATGCCTGTTTTCACCAAACATAGATCCTTGTTCTGACAGACTCTCACAAAAAGGTCAAAACACAGATCTGGGAAATGGCCTCCAATGCATGCTTTCAAAAGTTATATTATGTTACAAGACCAAGAATCAAACCCTCTAAATTAAAAAAATAAACACAATAAAACTTAATGTTTCATAGAAAAATAACTATGAACAACACTTCCTAAGAACATTTTTAACACATAAAAAATAACAATTACGTTCATGGTCTCTGTACTAATCATATTTAGTGCAAATAAAAAGACCCCTTCAGATGAAATTATCAGAGTTCAGAGAATATGTGTATTGTGTTTTATATCATTTTCAAGGACAGACAATTGATACAGGTATGGTGTTTCTTTTTTTCACCATGCACAATGTGTTAGCTAATGGCCATGCAATCCACTATCAAATAATCCATTTTGATTCTTGCATGTGTAGGATACCCCAAATTACATTTATGTTTAACTACATATATTAAGAATTAGTTGAATTATCAAAATACAAAAATTCCTGAAGGACAATATCTCTCTCTCCTTTAAATTCCCTCTCAGCCCCCAAGTATGGTGCAAGGAACATTTCAGGGTGCATTTACAAAATGCAAAGTGCAAGCAAGTAGCATGTCATCTCACAGTACTTGTTGGTGAAATTAGTACTGTCTGGTTCAACACACTATTGAAAACAATGGACTCAAAGGAATTAAAGATTATTTGCCATCTGCAACAAAATGATTTTCAGAGAAGTTGTTTCTTAATTAGGACTAACAATGCCTACTCCCTACAGGATTCTTCTACGTTACTGCTGTTCTAAGTCCATTAAGACACTTCCATACAATTCTCAATTTGGTTCCCTCTCTCAGTCTTTAATTGGCATCTCTTCTTTTCTCATTCCTTGAGTAATGCCAGTTACTTCTCCTCTTCCCTAATTACTGAGTGAGAGAGTAACAATTTTATGCCTGTTTCCAAACTATGCATGCACTAACTGCCCTGCTATGAGGTGAAAAGCGTAAGAGGAAGAAGCTTCAGTATTGCCTTGCAAAAAACAATAATTTTCAAAAAGCTCACAAGACCTTCATATTTCAAGATGTGTTTGCTTCTGCTAATGATCACTTCACAGATAAATGAACAGAGACTTAGCAACTCCATGAGCTTGTTTCCTGAGGATAGACAGACTTCTTGACACCAGCCAAGACCTTATTTCCTAGCTTCAACTTTTATTCTGGCTTCTAGCCTTAATTTATAGTCTGATTTTAATAAGGGTTATACATATTTTGTAAAAATATCATAGTTTTAGTCAACATTTTAATTATATTCAGAACAGAGCCAAGTCCACAATATTCCATTACAAGCCATAGATTCTGCTGTCACCAGAGAAGTTCACCATAAGGTAAACTTAAAAAAAAAAAACAAAACCCCCCCATAGTTTCCATATATATTTTTGTACATACATTTTCTGTAGATATGTTAGAGATTTCCAGTCTTGATTCTGCCACAAAACAAGAAATTATGGCTTGATCTCTCCTATACACATCAGTTTTCCCTGCTAGCAATTATTTCACTGTAATCAGTACTTAAACCTAATTCATCATAACATATATTTGCAGAATCATATATCCAGACTGGGTCATAGATATTAGTGCTTGCATACAGAAATATAACTGCTAGATTCTAGGGGCTTTTTCCTCTCTTTTGGATGAGCAATCATTTCTGTCTCCCCTCTAATGGGCACACAGTGTTCAACTGTCCCTCTGCAGCCAGCAGCATGGAATTGTGCTCTTCTGCTGCACAGCTCCAAGACAACAAGGTGGCAAGTGATTAGCATGAGTCAGATAAGGGTGTGAGCAAGAGATTGGCTTGTGTGCTTGTGCATTCTGATTCCTGTCTCTGCTTGATACTTGGTTTCATTTTTCTCCAACCCTAGTTCTAAGAGAAAACATCTTGTATGTCCTCAAGCCCTCATCTCAAGAAAAAGGTCTCGTTTTTCCCAGAGGCTTATGGTACTGAAATCTGTTCTCTCATTTTCTCTTTGAATGCTTCCAAGATAAGAGGTCACATTACCAGAACACTCTGAGTCAGAGCAAGCAGCATATTCTCTTAATCTCTTATTATTTTAAGAGTAGTTTCCTAAATTCCAGGCTATGATACAGTCAGCTGATGAGAGACAAGCTTGTAGGTCTAACACATACCATAGAGCTAGAAGCACTTCTGATTTGAAATTAGAGAGGAGGAAATGATTACAAGAGAGGCACTTTTTAAATGGAAAAAAAAACGAAAAACAAAAAGTTATCAGCATGATATTAGAGACTATGAGGGAACTATACTGCCCTGGATGTGTGGGAACCCAAAAGGAGTATTTTTCCCCTGTATTTTTGTTGATGTCTAGTATTTTGTTATCCTTCTTAAAAGTTTTCCTTTTTCACCTTTTGATCAACAACTGAGATTTTTACGTTTGGTTTGTTTTTGTTGGGCTTTTGGGGTTTTTTTAGTTGGCTGGTTTGTTGGTTGGTGATTTTTTTGTTCATTTATTTTTGTGGTTTTTGCCAAAGAAAGCTTAATTTTTCATTTCTAAGCAGGGACTTTCATGTTCCTTTAAGAGGGATACCTTTCAAAGAGAAAATGCATAAAATAAAGGCTTTATAGGTGAAAGTGATATTATTTACAACAAAACTACACTAAAGCTAATATTTAATAACTTCTGCATTTAAAAATCAGTGAACTAAGGAATTACAAAAAAAAATTAAAGCCATTCTAAATATCAGTGGACATCTAGAAGGAAATAAAAAGGTTTTCATTGATCCAACATTCAGAAATGTTTATAGTTTCAACTCATAACAGAAAAACTGAAATCTGATTTTGAGCAACAGTGAGCAAACAAAATGACAGAAAAAAGAAAAAAGGTTTCATAAGGTTAATTTTTAAATAAGATAAAGTTTTCCATTGTTTTATTCCAAATAAATTTATGGCTCCCTTTAGATATAAATTTAAAATTTATCTCTTTAAAAATACAACAATCATAGTTGATTAAATCAAGAAATCCAATGCTATAAAAGACAAGGACTCATGCATTGGGGGGTGGCATTATCATTTGCCAACAGGCTGAGTTTTTTTCATTTAATTAATTATGTCCAATAGAATCACATTGTAGCAGTTATATTACTTTACATACAGAGAGAATAGCAGTATCTTCTTTTTTTTTCCTTTCAAGTTTTCTTTTGTAGGAAATGATTTATTTTAGATTAGTTTAGATCTAGTATATTTGGTTTATAATTATTTATATAGATAATTTTTATAGTGAAAAATATTTGAAAGAATGCAAATATGAATATGACTTAAAGCAGAAGTCTTTTTATACTTTTTATATTTTGCAAATAAATTCAGCAAAAGCCTGGATTAATGGTGATGTCTTTCTCAAGATTTCCTTATGAGCAAGAGCAATGCAGCTAATACAGTTTATTACATGTCCCTTTCAAACAAAGAATTTCTTCAAAGAATTTCTATTCCAATTTCCTTTTTCCTTCTGTTAATTATATATATTAACTAGATAATGCAGTGTCTTACCTGTAAAGACAATTTTTTCAAACTGCAGACTATTAATCTGAGACAAAATCCATGAAGGAGAATCTGAATTTTATATTGCCATAAGGTTTCTTTCCCCTTTTCTACAACAAATATTTGCAGAATGGAATTAAGTTCCTGAAAGTGAAAGGTTTAATAAAATCTAGTTGAGAGTATAAATGCAGTGTGTGAGTTTTCCTATTTGCTTAGGTAGGAAAGCTTGTGTTGTAAGTAGACAGCTTAACTTTTTTTCTTTTTCTCCAGGAGGAAGGTGACAGGAAGAAAGGAACCAGTTCTGCAGAGATTGCATCCATAACTAAAATTTGTCATGATCGACATATTCTATTAAAATTACCTGTTATACTGCACTCTAGGGACTGAATGAAAATTATTAACTGGTAGCACTAAGAAAAGATTTTTTTTGTTTCTTTGGTGGGTGGAAAGGTTGATGTCCTGTGCAGAACATTAAAAAATCAAAGTGTAAAAGCACAAGCCCTGAGTACTTTCCTTGGAAATTCTCTGGACATTGCAGGAAATAGTGTTTTGTAAAACAGCATTCAACTTGCTTCCTTTCCATAACCATACTTGATACTGCTGATATGGTTAAAATTGCCCAGTTCTTTTTCAGCCACAGTGACCAACAGCTTTCAGAAGTGCAGATCACAGCCACCCATCTACTCAGTAATGAACATGTTTATATGTGTCACAGGCTGACTCCTACTCAGATGCACCCCTGAGAGAAAATGAATCCTTAGCTACATCCACCCAAAAGACCACTAATTCCCTTTAGATACAGACAAAATAAGGGAGGTTGATCTGGGACTACATGACCAATGAAACCATTGGCAACTGGTGCCACCCAAGAGATTTAGAAAGTGACAAATAATAAAAATGTTAACACCATAGTGGGAACACATCCATGTGTGACCATCACTGAGGAAGGTTGGCAGGCACTGCTAGGCCACTACAGGACTGGGACACACACAGACTTTGCATCAAAGAGAGCATTCTGGGACCCCAGTGCTGGTCACAGCCAGACCAGGGCAGCAGGGGCCTGAGTTGGTGGTCAAGTGTATTTTCAGGGCAAATTCTGTTTAACATCATTCTAGTTTAATATTTGCAAGATCCTCAATATTAAAGTGTTTGCAACTATAAACCTTGGAGTGAACTGCAATATTTGTTAGAAAAAACTGTTCTCAAATGCATAATAGGAACGACTGAAAGAGAGTCTAGCTTGGCTGCTTTCAGAATAACTTCCTGGTACATCAGGGACCTATGTTTTTGTGCTTAGTAAAGTGTTAAGACTACTGGATGGAAGTCATTAAATAACTCTGATGCATCTATAAAGAATCTGCTAGTAATGGAAATTTCTTGAATTTTATGTACCTGATATTCAGGACGATCAGGGGATCAGACCCAGCCAGTATGGGTTTAGCAAAAGGAGGTCCTGCTTAACCAACATGATTTCCTTTTAAAACCAACCTGATTTCCTCTTATGACCAGGTGATTCTTTTAGTGGATGAAGGAAAGGTTTTAGTCCACCTGGACTTCAGTAAAGCCTTTGGTACTGTCTCCCACAGCACCCTCCTGGAAAAACCAGCAGCCCATTGCTTGAATAGATGCACTCTTTGCTGGGAGGGCTGGGCCCAGAGAGTGGTGGTAAGTGGTGACACATCCAGTTGGTAGCCAGTCACTGGTGGGGTCCCCAAGGCTCAGTATTGGGGCCAGTGCTGTTTAACAACTTTATCAGTGATTTGGATGAGGGAATGGAGTACATCCTCACTAAGTTTGCAGAAGACACGGAGTTGGACAGGAGCATTGATCTGCTGGAGAGTAGGAAGGTTCTGCAGAGGGATCAGGACAGGCTGGATCTATGGGCTGAAGAGAACAATAAGAGATTCAACAAGGCCAAGAGCCAGGTCCTGCTCTTGGGTCACAAAAAGTCCCTGAAGTGCTCCAGGCTGGGGGCAGGGTGGCTGGAGAGCTGCCCAGTGGAAAAGGACAAGGGGTACTGGTTGACAGCAGATGAGCCAGCGTGTGCACAGGTGGCCAAGAAGGCCCGTGGCATCCTGGCCTGTATCAGAAATAGTGTGGCCCGCAGGATCAGAGAAGTGACTGTTCCCCTATACTGGGCACTGGTGAGGCTGCACCTCATGTGCTGTGTCCAGGCAGGAGGACATGGTCTCAAGCTGTGCCAAGGGAGATTCAGGTCGGACATCAGGAAGAATTCCTTCATAGAAAGGGTTGTTAAGCATTGAAAGAGACTTCCCTGTGAGGTGGTAAAGTCACCATCCCTGGAAGTGTTCAAAAAATGACTGAACATCACAATTAGTACTATGGTCTAATTGTAATGGTGGTGTTTGGTCACACTGGACTCTTGTAGGTCTTTTCATTCTCAGTGATTTAATGATTCTATGTTTCTATGTTCTTGTAAGTACTATTCCTGTGCTTAAAAGAATAAGCAGAATGGTAGCAGGATGAATGTATGCCCATGAATGTGTGCTGAACTGTTGTTAGGTTGTAGTGTTTTAGCATATATTTATCTGATGTTTCTGAGAATAGTACCTTTCCAATGTAATTTTTCAATTAATCTTGTATACAAGGACAATATACACCAGTATATTAAATGCCATTAAAAATTTGCAACATGTAATAATAATGATTAACTTTTGGGGTTTTTTGACAGCAGTGAATAGATTTTTTTTTTAATACATTATTTGCAAATAATTCAGTAGTTTCTGGACAGAAGGGAGAAAAACAGTTGATCCTAAATAAAGGTAATAGTCCGTACAGATTTAATTGTACTGTGTGAAATGAGGCATATTCATGAAAACCTGTTTGGGGAATATTTGACTTTTTTAATCTATAAAATATAATTTAAAATCAAATTTAATAGCTTAGGTTCTCAGAAATTTGGCTTAGAAGGCTTCTTGCCTGCACAAATGCACATAGAAATGGACACACACACACACAGTGGTCACCTCAGCTGTGAACAAGCATCTACGTCTGCATCTACATCTACAAAGTGCTTGTGGCGCTGTACAGAGGTGTGATCTAGGACAAAACTGCTTGTAGTGGAAACATTTCCTTGTCCTTACAGTGCAAGGTTGTTTGGAGACAACCTTGAACTTTCCACTAAACATCCCTTATAAATGAATTGAGGACAACTACATTCTCTCTTCTCCGCTGAGCAGGAGTTATTAAGTTTGAACAGCTTTGGAATGCATCCATGTGTGTTTTAATGATATATTCTTGATACCTCATTCATTGCTCTGGGAATACAGCTATGTTTTTGTGATAGTACTATTCTGCAAAATCTTCAATACCTGTCTGTGCTATTAAAACATTATCCAAACACAACTTGCAATTAGAGAGTATCTAAGTGCATTCTGTATCACATGGTTGTTACCTATTATAGGCTCTAAAAAGTAAGGCAATAAAAATACCTTATCATCAATCCAGAAAATATTGCTTGGATATAAACTTGAGTAAATGTGATTGCTTCTTTTGGGGAAGAAAGAAAATAAGAGGACAGAAATCTTTTTAAGGAACAGTACTGCTTTTTAAATACTGGAGCTAGTTTCTTCTGAATAGATCAAAAATATGTAGAATAGTCTTCTAAGCTACAGATCTGGACTAAATAAATTGCTTCTAAACAGGAATTTGCAAGTAAATAATTCACAGTGGAAAAACTTCTGTACTGGAAGTAAAAATTTTCCTTATAATGCTGGGACAATATTTTCTTAAAAAGAGAGATTGTGGTCAGCTTTTACAAAGGATTTTGAGGCATTTCTGCCTCTGTCTTGGCAAGAAGCTCTCTTTAAAGGAAAAATCATCTGTAGAAAATCTTTGATGGCACTTTCTTCTATAAAAAGTTTCTAAGCATTAATAAGTTGTTTGGCTTTGTCTAGCTTTATCATTGTCTTTTTTGTATTTATCAGAGGTGGAGTTGTTAAAGGAATTTTCTATTAAGTATTTGTCATGCATTTGGTACTTAAAACACATGGCTGGAACTTTATTCACACGCCTCTGTTTTGAGATTTCTTTTGTCACTTTGTAGAATGGCTTGTTAAGTGTCTACTTTTGGTAGGTGTGTCATAGGCTACCTAATATTTAGTTCCACATCCTGAACCATTTTCTATGAAGCTTGTGTATTTATAGGTACTATACTGTACCCTGATAAAGAAAGATGGCAATGAAGCCAACTGGAAATTTATCTTTCTTTGTTCATTGGCCTTTTATTCAGTGATTCAGAGTATCACAGGTGCAAAACAAAGAAATAGTCTACTTGATCACAACAGCACCAAATTGTTCTAAGTGCAAAAAAAAATACTCATATCTGTGAAATAAATGAATTAAATATATCAATTATCTACAACAGTGGAAAATTTTATAGACAATATTATTACATTGAAAGGGGAAAATATTGCTTTGAAATAAGAATTCAAGAATTCTCATTCTCATATTGTAAATTATGAAATATATATTAAAAAAATCTGACATACACATTGTTATTATCCAGGCTGCATGTAATCTGCGCTAAAGACTTCAAGGCCAACATTTTACCTGAAAGTAGTCTTTAGGTATAAGAGAATTTTACATTAACTGATTGAAGCTGAAATGTTTTCTGAATCCAGTGCCAGCTTTGTAGTAATGAACTGAAGAATTTTGTCACAAAGAGAATAGCATACAATATTTTCACCTTCCTCAACTCCACTTCCCAGATTCTAACATGCCTAAGAAACTTTGTTTAAGATTTTATGCTAACAAAAGTTCATCTGAATATACATTTCAAATAAATTCTATGTCTCTTTATATAAAAGGCTATGACATTTTTGGGAAAGACCTATAGTATCTATAAGGTGATAAAGAAGCTACTCCTTTTCATTTGGATTATTTTGTCGCTGTTTACAAGAGAGAGCTGACATCAATCTTAGTTTGTTTCAATGAAGAAGATAAACTATGATGGTCACTTGCATACGACATTCCAGAAACTATTTAATCCCATTGCGAAAAAAATTATTTCTGGCATAGTACTGTGCAATCTTCTGGCCTTTGAGAAAATGTTAGCACCAGGAAGAGCTGATTTTTTAAAATTTTGAGTCTTTTAGCCATGGCAGGAATTCTTGTTTCTTTTGGCATTTTTTTTTTAAAGGAAGAACATTCAAGGAGTATTAAGAACAGCTGGATTTGGGGTGGATTGTAGTAATTTTGTTCACAGCCTTGTTTTCTTTGTCACTTCTGCGCAACACAATTTTGCCTTGAACAGATGGTCATGTGAAACTACAAGGAACTTTTTTATTCAGCCACTACAAGGAGTGGACAGAGACTTCACACTTTTGTCAGTTAGAACTAGATGAAAGACCTGGCAGCTTTTTCAAAGCTCTGTTTTGATCATGCTGTACTTCTAAGAGTAGATGTATAACAGACTCAGATGTTGTCTTGGATTGAAGTAGCTAGTACTGAGAGATTTGGGAAAAGGACTAATGCAAAGATGTACTAGACAATAAAGACAGTAGTTGAGGACAGGATAGCCTCCTATAAAGGACATCATGTTATACTAGAACTGATGTTTTTCAGAGCTGATAAATGGGAAGAGATAAATCCACTAAAACCACTAAGAGCTATGCTGGATATGTCTCAAATACAGAGAGAAGTGCTAAAAAAATGAGGAAAGTCTGTGAGGACAAAGTATCAAAAAAGAAGGTGTGATCAAGCTGTGAATGAGTGTGTGAACATGAAATTGAATTAAAAGACCTATCCAGGAAGGAATCATTGTACCTACTAAGATACCTAAATATAATAAAGGAGACAAAAACTAGAAAGCTCAAATAAATGCAAAAGAAAATATAAATATAATAACGATTTTTGAGATTTTTAACACTGAGGTTTTTTTATTTGATCAGTAATAAAACTAAAGATTTTACCTTTTAAACTGGAGGAATAGGCTAACTTCTACTTCCACCTCTTAGGAGAAATTTGCCATCCCCAGAAATCTGATTTAAATTGCATAAAATGAGCAAAGAGAGATTAAACTGAATGCATTTTTTTAAATAAAGTTTTTCATTAAATATAATATTTTTCTTGACTATAATAATTTTTATGTAGCCGCTTTTCTATTTTATTTCTGAGCAGTTTTAATAAAAGTAAATGAATATATTAATAATGTGAGTATATACTAGAGCAAATTTTTAAAAAGAGAGGCAATAACTTTGCAACTTGGTGACCAGAGCACTGAAATTATATCTGCTATAATACTGTTTTATACCAAATGGAGAAAATTAAACAGCAGAAACAGGGTACTCCAGAGTCCAGTAGCTCAGAGGCTGCAGTTAAGATCTTGACTTTTACAATTGTTATGATATCTTTGTTCATATGGAAAAAGAGATGCATGTGACTCTCCCATATATGTGATATAATATCTCTCAGAGCTTATAGAACTAGTTAGGAAGGAGGCTTTCCCTCAATGACTTCACAAGAAGTTACAAAATCTTTTTGTGAAACCACAAAAAAAAAAATCCACAAGTTTACCTGTTTATCATTTTTCACCTTCATGAGGTGTTGGCTACAAAGTACCACACCTGGAACGTTTCTAACAACAATGCAAACAGCATGAGGAACAAACAAGAGGAGCTTAAAGTTTTGGCCCAGTCCCAGAGATTTGATATCACTGGCAAAAGTGAAACTTGGTGGGATGAGTCCAGTATCTGGAGTGCCCACATGGGTGGTTACAGCTGATCACCATGTCTCCTTTTTTCCCATTATCCTGAGCTTTTAATTTATCTACCCCACCTAAAACTTCCACACTTGATTTTTGAGGCAGCTGTCTTCACCGGTTTGTTCAGTCTGTTGGGAAAGATGCCCCACTTGACCAGGTCAGGATGGATCCAGTCTCTCACAAGAAGGATTTGATCCTTTAAGAGAGCTCCATGGTTGTAGAACCTGAAGTCCTACTCAAACACCAGCTATGCAAACTATTGTTGAGCCATAAAGTCTACTGGAGTCCTCCTAATGCCCTTTCTCCTCACGGGCAGGAGTCAAACATTATGTGTATGCTGTTAAACACTGTCCACAGAGCTCTTTACACGCATTTTGGCAACTCCCAGGTCACCCCAGTCTATATTATTGGTGCCTATGTGGAATAACTGTATAACCAGTAGGCTGGAGGAGGCATTGGTCACCTCTCAGGGAAGTTATGAATGCAAGCCCCCAGCCAGAAGCAAACCTCTCCAGGGGACAAGCCTGGTCAGCAGGTGAGGACCTCTGCCCCCTGCATAGTGGTTCTCCTGCCACCACCACACACCACTTTCTTTTTGTGGTCCTGAGTGGCTCAGACTCAGCCACCAGGGATGCTGCTTAATAGTATTCATCAGCTACAAGGGAGATGAGCTGATTCTGCAGCTGCAAGTCATCAGAAAAAATGATGGAACAATTCTGCCAAGATTCAGCTGTTAATCAAACTCACACGCAATTGTTCTGCAGAGAATAATAGGGGTCCTTTTGTAAATGGGAGGAGAGAAAAAGAATGAGAGAGATGTTAGCAGCTGATCTGGCTTGGGTTTTGATCATTTTTTTTAGGACAGATTGAGACTAAAATATACAGACAAATCTGTCAGTGCATAAAATGGAGGAAAAGACTAAAAACAATATATAGACATTTAAATAGATAAAGGTACATAGAGATTTATTTCATGTTAATGATCTATTTGCAGATCATGCCACTGCTTGATACATATTAAATTGAGAAAAAATTACTACAAGGCCTTCCAGTTACCTTGTTGGTTACAGCCAGAACAAAGCAGGGATGCTTTGTTGTCTGTGATACTGTATTCTATGAACTCCAAGTACTATATTCCCATGGTGCTTATAGAACACAATCATGTCTGGTTTATATCTCTTACAGACAGACGTCATTGAAAATTCTAAAATCCACATGAAATATCAGAAGCTTCAACTATCAACTATGTATATCAAATACTTGAGATACACTTCAGAAAATGAAAAGGAGGCAGAAAAAAATCTGTGAAAAGAGGATGTCATTGCCTTCATCACAATGAAAAGAATCACTTCATTTGCTATATTTTTTCAGGGCTTTTTTAATCTATAATGGTGGCAACCTTAAATGCAACTTTAGGGACTTCCAAACAAGGTGATAAAAGCAATACAATAACCAATGTATTCTGGTTTACCACTTGCTTAGATGATGGCAATCCTAACCCTAGTGAATAAATACAGAGGTATGGGGAATTTTAATGAGTAGGGTATTCCAATCTGTTTCTTTTTCCCTATACCTATTCCTTCTGGTGTCAAAAATAAAGTGTTAAGAATCTCATACTTCTTTCTGCAAGAGGGGGTTAACTACTGGGTTTGGTGAGGTGCTTGCAATTCTGAAAGGAGTAAGAAAGAGAAAAACCACACATTGCTGTGTATTTACCACTGCTCTTGAATGGGATTGTTTGATATAAATATTGTAGCCTTTTATAAGTAAAGGCTTCAAACTCACTACAGTTGTGACCTAAACACTGAAGGCTTGTGTGTCAGTTACCAGTAATTTAATATAGACCTGCAACTTAGAAGTACTATTGACTGTATTAAACTGCATATTTGATATATGATTTCACGTTTCAAGATTATGTTAATTTGCAATGGCAAGAAATTTTGGGGATTATTTTATATACTTGAGAGCTTTGCATATTTTTATCCAGAAGTAAAACATTTCTACTTCTCTATTTAAACTCCTGTGTTTTAAGCTCAACTTCTTATTTGATCTATTTCTGTATTTGTTTTTTGCTTGCAATTACACAGCCTCAAGTACATTGCTAATATTATTGCATGTCAGTGAAACATGATTTTTAGAAATATAATATGTTCATAGCTGTCTAGCCTAGTGGTCAGGATCTCAATTTACCAGCGGGAAGAGGTCAGGATAAATTATAGTCTTTCCTGAATTTTGGCCCTTAAAATACATTTGAAAGATTTTATGTGACATCTTTTCCTTATGGGGAAATAAACAGAATTATCTAGTTAGAGCTGTGCATTCTGGTTTTCTGGGTTTTCTTTCTTTCTATTTTCTAATATGGAACAAGATTTTGTTATTAACTAATGCCTTAAGACATATTTATTTGCTTATACTTCTAATTCCATATGGTTTAAATTTATGTCTAGAAATAAAGGGAAACAAAAATCTTCCAATTTTTCAAGATATTTTAAAAAATGTATATAAGGTTTCCTAAGTTTCCTATCAAGGTTAATGCCAACTGTATGTATATTTCCTGAGTAAAACTCATGCCCTTGTAAGGGTTTGAATGTTACATTTGTTCACTTGGGAGGTGCTGGCCAGCAGAACTCGACCATCTGAAGTACCAAAAGACTCCATTAAAATGTCCCACTAATTATTTTTAAAAATTGAAATAAATTATTTATCCTCTCCCTCTGGAAAATAATTGTATTTTGTTACCAAGACTAACCCCAAGTAGTTATCACTTGAGCATTATTATGGTTCTTTGTATTCCATCTCCAGTTGGACCACTCAGTTACTCAGGTGTTATAGCAGAGACTGGTAGTGGTTCCACATCTGACAAAACAGGCACCCAGCTGCTGAATTATTGGATTCATTAGTGGTCATAACTAGAGCTAAGAAAAAAAGAAGAAAAGGCAGGATATCTGGGACATAGCCACAACTACTATTGTGTAGCTGACCAGTTGTACAAGAGCTGCTGCAGATTTTAGTATTATTTCTCTTTTCTCTCTGATATATCCTACAATTCACCAGAGGTATGTGAAGCAATGCAGACACCTATGAAACTATATAAGTGATTTACAGAATCAGCTTTTGTGAAACACCAAGGAAAACTGTGTTTTTAAACTTATAGGAACTACAAATCAATATCGAACAAACCAAAGTAAATTAAAGAAATTCTAAACAGAAAATGAAACCATATTTTATGACAATTAGTTCATGCTCACTCCAAAACTGAATTCTGCAAGACACCAGAAAGCTGATAAGATACATTCACGGTATTTACTTTGTTCTGAAGAAGTTTCAGCTGACCCAGTCCCCAGTGGCGTCACAGCAATAATATCAGCCATTTCACTACTGTCTTTCATTCACTTCTGCATCTCTCATGCATGGTTTACTTCTGCATCTCAGTCCTTTGTCTACTTGCCCTGTCAGCTAATTTAGTGAAATCAGGAATATTTCTTCACCCCTTAAAATTGTGTTGTTTAGAAGCCTCCATTCATTATTTCTGCTTTGTTTTCTTTTACGCAATCCAACAAAACTGGACTTCATCTTTCAATACAAAGTTGGTTAGAACTGGTGTAATACAATTAGGACAAATATTAATCTGTACCTGCTGAAAATACATGTCCTACAGGTTAAAAGAAGATATCGATAATACATATGTCTAATACCTTATCAGTACCAAAAGATCTAATTCTGCTAACAAGAACTTTTGCATTAAAGCAGAAGAAGGGAACATTACTATGGAAGATGTGATGGCACAACTAAGAGCTATGTCTACTCATCTAATTAAGGATTGGATTATTTTTGTGCTAATGATTTACATATAATCACTCCTATAGGAATACAATCTTAAACAAAACTTTCAAATTAATAGAACTTTGGAGAACTGCTGATGTTTCTAATGGAACACTTGAGATTACAGAAAAAATATATTTTGCCTAAGAATTTAGGGTGATCTTTGCTCTCAATGACATCCCTTCCTGTGGAAGGAGCATTCTGTTGTACTGGATGTGCGTTTAAGATTCAGTATGTGGAACCAGATCAGATTAGAGAACTCAGATAATTCAGTTAAATGAAATGTAGCAATTTTATGAGATTCAAAAAGTCATAAATAAACCATTTTAGTAATAGTTATCATTTTCTCTTTTGCTAGGTACTTACACTCAAAAAGAAATTGAAGTATTAAATAGAAAATGATTGTAGAATTCTTTGCATTTAAAATTCCTTTCACCAAAAACTCAGTATTTTAAAACTTTTTATCATCAGTAACACCTGTATTACGGATGTATTACTTTTTAAAGAATGATAATAAAAGCATTTTTGGAGAACAACAACAAGTTTGCTGAAAATTTAGGGAAATTATGACTATCAGACTTTTTTTACTGTTAAAACACTTTATTTTCAATTTTTATTACCAGAATGGCAGAGGTGATTCATCATGTGTAGAAGATGGTGTTGAATGAAAAAAAAAATTCCAAAAACAACCCATAGAAAATCTAGAATTATCTGATGGATATTCTGTGAGTGCCCAGTGCTTGACAATTACAGACTTTCTGAGCCAAAGATTATATTTAGACTATTGTGTTTAGCAGATATTTAATTGTTTTTCAAACTTATTTTTAATTTCTAGACCATCCTCTGACAAGGACCTCCTCTGTTTCATTTCTGCTTTTTTTTGTCCTGTTGCTTATATTGAACCCATCAAAATGAAACATGAGTTCTCATGTTATGTAAGGTTATTGAAAGATATTAAAAACTTTTTCATACAGCTCAGAAAGAGCAGAATCAAACAAAAATATGCGTACCTTTTAATCCACTGGAAAAAATGTTCTAAGTAATAAAGTAAAACAATTTATTTGTATTTCTTTCATTTTTCTCTCCCCACAAAAATTTTAAAATTAATATAGACAAAAGCTTATTAAAGAAATAACATGCTAGATATTATTCTTGATGAGTTTTCAACTGTAACAAACTACAGAAAAGAGGAAAGAGGTTTAGATTTAGGTCTTTTAAGCTCAAAAAATACCTAGAATTAAAAGAAATTCCCTCATTAAAACATTCTGGTACATGATAAAGAAAATGTAGGACTGATAATTAAATGTCATATAGACTTTTCTCATCCATTCTTATATTTTGAAAAAACATAACCAAGAATTCTAAATTTTAGGATTATTCACATCTAAATTATTCTAATCCTTTATAGGTTTTATATGTCATCATACGTACGTCATCATACATCATCATAATCAAGGTTTCCCTACAGAAGTGTGTATTAACACTCATGCTATGTGAAGGACATTGATTTTTCTCATCATTTAAGGAGACTAAGTTAAATATTTCTTTGAAATTCACAGCATAAACATTGTTATAAATACAATTCAGAGATTCCTTTGTATTAGAAGTTGGTTTTTTTTTTTCCTATATGAAACTCTGATGACAATAAATATATATACAATATTGAAATACAATTAGTATATGATATCATAGTTCATCTGAACTGGAATTTCACTTCGGGTAGGAATTGCTACTGGGTAGTACAGATACAGTGTAAGGACGGGTACATACTGTGCACCTCTAGAGAAGAATAGGTAGTCAGCTCAATTTGATTCTTGGAAATTTTGTTTTGTTCAAGTGTCTCAATGAGGTGGTGCTGAGCATTTTAATTATAATTGTAGGTCCACCTTTAGATTTAATAATTCTCCTAGTTTGGATAATTCCAAAAGTACCTTGCACAGTTCCATGGTGGCACACAAATTAAATTGACCTTTGCAAATGCAGTGAAGATCTATAGAGACAGGTGGACAAAAGCTGAGGTATGGAGGAAGAAAAATATTAGTAAATGAAGACATGTACCTTCTAAAATTAGGGTATTGCAGTCAGTCTGGACCTTATCTTATAGGTTGTAATTTAGCTGTCCTCAATTTTCTCTAAAGTAGTGTTAGTTCAAATACTAAGTAGCATTGTGCTCCTGTTTATAAGAACCTTATTTGAGAAAAACTTCTTTATCCTTTAGATAAAGTTTTGATTCAAATCACATTACAACCATTAGAGGTGTTTGCATACATTATTTTTAGATTCTGTTATGGAGAAAAAAATAATATATAGGAAGTTTTGTTGCTTGCAGAGATCAAATACCATCTATATTTCAATTTTGCTGCATGTATTCAATGAAAACAGAAGCACAAGTCTTTTTTACAGTGCTTATCTTCTAGAATTTTCTAATGCTGCACTGTCTTATTTTTTTCATTTGAATTTATAAGTGTTCACTATGAGGCCAGCACAATAACATAATTATTTATTAAATAATGCAGAACCCTACCAGAGAAGATACTTGGTACAGGATCACTATTAAATTAACCCATTTTAAGTGACCTTTTATTTGGCAGGCAATGCCTTCCAAGCAAATTAAGAAAAAGAAACCAGGAACAGCACAGTTTCTAGAGCCAATAATGTGGCTTGGGAGCAATAATAGTAAAATAGATATTGCAACTGCTTCAATGAAGTACATCTGAAGTACATCTGACCTTACTCCATTGCACTGATATCTGTACTAAAGCTAATTTGAGAGAGAAAAAATTTACAGTGTTATTGCTTAATCCTTTCTGATCCACCAAAAAAAATTAGCAGTTTCGTCCTCAGACTACATTTTACATGTACTTTGCCATTCCTGTACCAAAATGCAGGGGTAAATCCTCAGCCATTTTCAGTCATTGCACTCCACTTAAGATAATTAATGAAACTGATGTGGCAGGATTGTTGTCTTGATGGTAAGAGCCATCAATAAGGCTCTTGGTAAGACAGTTTAATTTGCCACAAAATTTGCCTATGCATGTACGTTGCTAGTCATGTCCGCTTTGGAGACCCTTGAAGTAATGCAATCTGATGTCATCACTACTGCATTAGAAAGGTGTGGTACTCTTTCTTGATTAGTGGAATTTCAGCAGCTACATTAATGAACAGTAAATTCTTTCCTGTGGCCATTGCATCAAAGAGTTACAAGTTTGCCAGTTTATGACTGTTACAGTGCCAAGAACATTAATTCAATACAAAAATATGCACAATATCATGATTATGCATTGTCTCTCTTGGCATATTTTTTAATATCTCATCCTGCACAATGTCCTAGTAATAACATAGTTTTATCAGCTCTAACCAAATTAGCTTTTGCTGAGGAATAAAAGTACAAAATTGGTTATTCAAAGGAAAGGGCTTTGTCTCATTATTCTGGGAGATAGGCAACTGCTAGTGACTTGGGATTTTGCTGATATCCTTGATATGATTTGAAGACTTCCACCTAGAGTATACTCTGACTTTGAAGACACTGTGAGGGTGCAATAATTTCTGACTTAACAGCAACTCTTTATTAGTGTGCAGTTTGATACATTTCTAAAAAACACATTAATATCAGAGGCAACAAATATTGATAATACTGATATAATTACCTGTGATATAATTTTTAATTAGGTAACAACTTGATTTAGAGTCAAATCTATTTTTAAAAATGCTTTATGAGTTTTATCTAATCTCATTTTCCTGCATTTAAAGTTATCTCTTGGCCAATACAGGAATCTGATTACTACAGAACATTTCATGTGAAAAATAATTTTTAAAAATAAGATTTCTTTTGTATAATTATTATTCTTGATGTTCTCTTTTTTTTTTTTTTTTTGCAAGGAAACAGTCAATCTGAGAAAATTGCTTCTAGAAATTGTTCAGTTTCAAATATTTTTTGATCACATATTTGCAATTATGTGTAACTAATACCTTTGGTTAAGTATAGGAATAGCTTTGCAGAAGTATTTGGTGTTGAGAGTGAAATAAAGCTCTACTCAGTCTTCAAAAATTAGAAATCTGTATTTCTACAGAGCATTTTATTTAAATATTTGAGGCAGGTTTCCTAGCATGTTTCCTAAAATGATCTTGAGTATTTCTGTTAAAAAGAGATAAAATAGATTTATGTTCAGCAAGAGCACATTTTTTAATAAACCCTACAACTTGTCCTCTGTATAGGTATTGGCAAAACTAGCTGACTCTTATTCCAGAATTTGAAAGTCCTTTGCTAACATGTGAAAGATTTAAAAGCCATTGTAACACGGACTAATTGTATTGTAGGTGACAAAATTTATGCCATCTCCACTGTTAATTAGCAGTCCACCTTGAGTTCACCTACTTTGCTCAGGTGCTATAAAGGAAACCACTTGTCTGACTCACTGAATGCCTGAAGCTCATTGAGAGAGCTACATTCCCTGCTCTGACATGAGCATGGGTGATATGCCTGATCTCTTGGACACTGGAACCATTAAGCTGCCAACTGCTGACAAATCACTCAGGACTCACCTGACAACAAAAGCAATACTGAGTTATCCATCATCTCTTAAATAAAGCAATTACAACTGCTCTGTACCTTATTCATTTCTGCCCAGCTGCAAATATTTAATATTTTCATCCTCATGTCACTCTCTCCTGGCAGATATTTCCTCAGCAGAAGGCACACATTACCTGTGTTGTGTTGATGTTCACATTGCTCAGTATATATTGATTGCAGGCCATTAGGTACCCGGTGTTATTTGTCACAGGGTGTCACAAAGGGCACAGATAGCTTATGAGACAATAAACCCCAGATCTATTACTGATGAATCCTTGACAGAACATTAATATTTCAGCAACTAAGAATGCAAATACAGTTAAGAAATCAGCATTTAATATTTCAAGAGCGCTTTGTGCTACTTGTAGATTATACATTAATAAACTACAGCCTTGAACAATTTAATCCAATAGAATTGTTCAAATTATATTTAGGGGAACAAAAAACCCAAATTAAATACTGAAGAAAAAAAAATTGTCATGCTGAATGTCTTTTTCCCATCAAGAAAAGAAAAGTTAACTTGCACTTGCAAAATCCACAGGATAGATTGGACTGCAAGATAGCACAGAAAAAGTTGAGCTAGTTGAAATTACTAGTTTGGGTACTGGAAGCAGTATTTCTGTACAATAGTCTTAGCTGGGCCAATAATAGGCAGATGACAGAGGAGTGGAGTGAATCAGGCAAGATAACCTGCCCTGTGCTCCAGGCTCCTCAAAGGTCTCTGGTTCCTGGTCCAGATAGAGTCAGCTCAGGGTGGCCAGCCTCCAGACAAACTGCAGCTCACAACAGGTATGGGTTCCTTAGCTACTATTCACAGGTCTGCCTCAGTGTAATCACTAGCTCCCCCAGGCCCCAAGATGTGGAACGATAAACCAGGAATCATGGACCGTCTATGACAAAAAGCCCCAATTTTATAATACTGACAGGCTCCCCCCTCCTTGTATCTTGGCTTTGCAGTTTCTTTCTGAGACTACCAGCATTTATATAAAATTAAGAATAATAGAGAGTGAGGACTGGAAAACATTTTTGCTGCATCTATTTATTTAGCATGTCTTGATTTGTCTCCCTGGTATCTCTGCATATTAAAAATTAGAGATTATAGAGAGTTTGAGCAAAAAAGGCTATGTGTAACTTAGTGTTGCTATGCAGTAACTAAACTATCCTTGTGGTCTGCTTTGAATATAATGCAACCATAGATTTACTAATTCTGAACATAAACAGCTGTTTCATTCACTGTATGAATGAAACATGAGTCACTCCTTCATGATCAAATGCATTGGTGCAAATGAGCTGACATTAACAAACACAACATTGATAAAAATGCAGTAACTCAAATTCTGATTGTATTTATGAAAGATTTGTTGCATCAATTAGCAAAGTTATATTAAGCAAACCAAATCGACTGTCTAAGAATTGTGGTGTATTGACCTTGGTTGGATGCCAGATGCCAAGATGGACGCCAAGCTACTCTATCCTTCCCCTCCTCAGCAGGATGGAGCAGGTAGAAAATAAGTTCAAAGAAAATTCATGGGTGAAGATAAAATCAGTTCAATAAGACAGTAGGAAAAGCAAAAGTCACATGTAGAAGCAAAGAAAAACAAAATAATTATTCTCTACTTCCCATAAGGAAGCGAAGTCCAGGCACATTTTGGGAAGTAGGGCTTCAATATGCATAATGGTGGCTCTGGAAGACAAACGCAGTAATAATGCCCATCCCCCCTTCTTCTCCTTTTTGTTAGCTTTTATTGCTGATCAGATGTGATATGATATAGAATAACTCTGCAGTCAGTTTGGGTCATGTGTCCTGGCTATGTCCCCTTCCAAGATGTTGCCCACCTCCTGCCTACTGGCAAGGAGGAATGTTGGAAAACCGACCTTTGTGCTGTGTGAGTGCTGCTCAGCAGTACCTGAAGCACTGGTGTGTTATCAGCACCTTTCTACCCAAAGCACACCTCCAAGGGCACTGCTGTGAGGAAAATTAGCTTCATCTCAGCCAGACTGAATTCACAACTTATTATTGAAAAATTGTAATAGTACGTTTGACTCTGTACATGGTAAAAAGAAAAACAAAACCTCTTTTTAAATAGACTAGAAGATATTTAGTTAAAGCAGAAATGCTTTTACTTCTCCCTCATTATCTATGCCTTCATTATCTATGAATATAGAAAAACAATAATCTATAGTTTCCCTTTAAATTATGCACATCAACTTTTACTTAATTTCACTTGGGACTATTATGAAAATAGAATGTTGATGCAGTGCAGATTTAGCTAGATGCTTGATTTTCAAGATAAGATAACTAGTGTTGAGTCTATGCCCAGACATGTGTAATGAAAAAGGATTTCTTGAAAGATACAAATGATAGCTGCTAGGCTGGTTAAAGTCAAGCAATCAGAAATAAGGTGAAAATACTATCCTTATCAGGTCTTATTATGTCTGGTCATTGCATTTCTTATAGTCCTGGGAAGACCCACTGCTCTGAGAGCACCTGTGGAACTCTAGCAAATCAAGATACACTGCTTTCAATTGAAATTATATTTAAATGCTGTATTCCTTCATAAGTTTATATTTAAACTATAAATTCAGGCTTAATTTTTTTAGATAAGAGTGGTATTCTCTGGCCCGTGGGACCAGACAGGATGGATATCAAAGTGCTGAGACACAACATATGTCATTGTGACACTTCTTTCTGTGACACTTAAGACATTGTAGAGAGAAGGAGAGGTCTATAGTAACAGAACAAAATATTTTACCTGTCTTCAAAATAGGACAAGAAATATTAGTGAGGAATGAAGGTGCAGCAAGATTGATTAGTTGAACTTCAGACCATAATAAAATCCAGTTCAGTCTATCCTGGTCACATGATGGAGAGGTAGGTTACTAGGACCAGCCATCATGGGTTTATCAAGAATAAGATCATAAAGCTATCAGAGTAAGGTGAAATGAGCAATGATAAAATTATCGAATCCATGCATTAATGGAAAGCAGTTGAAATTCTTTACCTTGACTTTAGTAAGGCCTTTGACATAGTCTCTCACAATATTGTACTCAAGCAAAGATGTCTGAATGTCTGGGCAACCAGGAGGGTAAAAATCTGTCTGGATTATCAAGTTCTAGGTAGCAGTTATTGTTTTGTACTACAGCTGGAAAACAGTCAAGGGGATTTCCCCAGGCGGTCTATCCTGGTGCCTGTCCTGTTTAATATCTCTAAAGAGTGACTTGGAAGAAAAGATAAAATGCACCCTCATAAAATCTGAAGATTACACCAAACATGGGATAATGACATCAGCTGCCAAATTCAGAGAATGGGCTGTAATTCAAAAGAACCCAGACAATCCTATCCAGGAGGATCAGACAGGAAATTCAACAGGGGTATAGGTATAGTCCTGCTTCTACAAAAAAAAGACAGCAATACAGTTTGGGCACTCATTGGTGGAAGAGCAGATCTGCTGAAAAGATTCTGGAGGTCCTGGCAGACAGGAGGCTGACCATAAGTCAGCAGTGACCTGACAATGGTAACAGCAACACGCTGCATCAATGAGGAGCACAGCAAGGAGCTCAAGGAGGGTGACCAGCCCCTCCTGACTCAGCACTGTATAAACCACATTTGATATTCATCATACGGGCTTGGGTCTTGCAGTGCTACAGAGTTGTGGATAAATGAAACTAAGTTCATTGAGGAGCCACCAGAACAGTCAGCACTGGAGCATTTCTGTGGGGAGACACTGAGGGAGCCAAACTGGTTCATCCTAAAGAAGGGATGGCTTTAGGACAATATAAGTGCCTCCTGTAAGTGCCTACGAGGAGCCAAGAAGGCAGAGACAGGCTCTTTACTGAGGTAAATTATGAGTAAGAGGCAGTAGTTATGAGATAAAACAGTACATTACAAGGATGACTTGGGAAAAATCTTTTTTTACAATGAGAACAGACAATGCATTGGTCAGGCTGCACAGAGATGTTGCACTGTCTCCATGCTTGGGGGTTTCAGGACCAAACAGGCTACAGCCTTGTGCATCCTGGTCTGAATTGCATGTTGTACCTACTTTCACCAGGAGGTTCAGCTAAAGACCTCCTTAGACCACTTCCAAGAAGAATGATTTGATGATCCATGCCCACAGCTTCCATCATACTAAGAAGAGGTTTATATAGTGGTGTTTTCAGGTAGCCTATACAGGCCACAGTCAGTACCTTCAAAACTGGTAACTCATAATTGATAAAGTGTAAGATTCACCACACCTAAACAGACCCAGATAAAAAGTTAGGTTCTCAGTTTATTTTCTAGTTTTGCTTTCTAGTCAACAGAAAAAATGTAGTATTTCCAGAAGATAATGCATCCCACTTTTAGATATGTATTTAAATGAAGTGAGAATGGATCATTCTCTGAACGTCCCTGTATGTCTTCATTTCCTGTAAAGAGAATAGTTTAGTTAGATTCCTCTGTATGCTTCACTTAAAAATTTCTATTATCAAAAGATATAATATAGAAATAGAAAATAGAATAGAATAGAAATAGAATTACTGCCCTAAGTTCATTGTCTTTTGTAAGCTGTTTCTGAATCAAAATCCATGTAAGCTCTTCCTTAATACATTTGAATAATACACATTACCAGTGAAACACAATAATACCAGCAAGAGTTATTTTACTTATTTACAGAAGAAAATAGAATATAAATACTTTTATTTTCAACATGAGCTTGCTGGAGCTGCAATTAAATACATCAGTTTTCATAATAAATTATGTTGAGGCTTATATTTTCCAAGTTATGATGTGATTTGGGGGGAATCTTCTGCCTATCTTCCTGTTTCCACATCAGACATTCTGATGTTGCAGATATAAATCTGAAGTAGAAGATGAGTATCTTGATATTAGAAACTAAGTTGGTCCTCTGTCTCAGTTATGTCTATTCATCTCCATGTTCCTCAGCATTTGTAGATTAACATCTAGATTTGTCTGACTTGTGGTCTCTGGTCCACTGACACAACTGAGCTTGTGTGATGGAACTCAAACTGAAGAACTGCACTGTCTTATCCAATCCTCTGAATAACACAACAGATTCCTTGTCCTGGAGAATATAGGTGAACATAGATCATATAATATCCTGAGTTGGAAGGGACCCACATGGATTATTGAGTAAAACTCCTGGTCCTGCACAGGACAGCCCAAGAGTCACACCATGTATGTGACAGCATTGTCCAAACACTGCTTGAATCCTTCTCAGTCTGGTCCTGTGACCAGTTCACTGGGGAGCTGTTCCAGTGCCCAACCACCCTCTGGGTGAAGAACCTTTTCCTGATATCCAACCTAAACCTCCCCTGACACAGCTTCCATCCATTCTGTTGAGTCCTGTCACTGATCACCACAAAGAGACCAGTGTCTGCCCCTCCTCTACCCCTCATGAGGAAGCTGTAGACCACAACAAGCTCCTCCCTCAGTCTCCTCCTTTCTAGGCTGAACAGACCAAGTTACCTCAACCACTCCTCTTATGGCTTCCCTTGCAGACATTTCACTATCTTCACAGACCTCCTTGGGATGGTCCCTAATAGGTTTATATCCTATATTGCAGTGACGAAAATTACACACAATATTTGAGGTGAGGCTGCCCCAGTGAAGAGCAGAGCAGGACAATCCCCTCCTTACCCAGCTGGTGATGCTGTGCCTGATGCCCCTCAGGACACACTTGGCCCTCCTGGCTGCCAGGGCACTGCTGGCTCATGTTCAACTTGCAAGCATCCAAGACCCCCAGGTCCCTTTCCACAGCACTGCTCTCCAGCTTCTTGTTCCCCAGTCCATACATCCAGGGTTGCCCCATCCCAGGTGCAGAATTGGACACTTGTGCTTGGTTGAACTTCATAAGTTCGGTGTAAATGCCATTGATTGTACATTTGCAACACAGCAATCAAGACTAGTGGCAAGGCCAAAGTTTGAACTCCCATATCCAATGAATGTCAGCATAGTTTTGCAAACAAATAATACTATTTTACTTGCAACTGGAAAAGTGACTTAAAAATTAGCATTCTAGTTTGTCTAGGGGGGAGTTCAGTCTTATCTCTCTAACAGCACAGTGTGTGCCAGACCTTACCCTGCTGGATTTTGGGCCAGAACCTGCAGCGATAAGCCAGTATTTCCTAGCTCTAAACCAGGATATCTTGGTGGAGGAGGAGGAGGCAGGGAATATGCTATGGCATAACAGGAGTATTGGTAGGTCTGGGGTCTCAGAATACTTGAAAAGGTAGCTTTTGTGCTTAGATTTCCTGGAGGCATGAGCAGGAATAGCTACACAGTTACAGACACCATGGTTGCTAAACATAGACTTTTATTTTCCTGAAAGAGTAAGCGTTATCATTTTGTAACAATTTTTTGCAACCTTCAGTGCCCTCATGAAATATGGAAATAAAATATTATCATAGATATCAATGTCTGTCAACATTCCGTAAACATTTACTCTAAAAAAGAACAACTAAGTGAATGGAACGATTCCCGAATAAAGCCTGTAGCATCAGGATTACACTAAGTATTATGCATCTGTCTAAAAGAGGCCAGTACTAAAGGGGCAAAAAGATGTTCAACTGGAATTATTTAGTTTAAAAATGTGAAGTGTAAACTAAATTAAAGTACACTCAGAAAAATCTTGCAATCAAGATTTCTCAAAGCTGACTTATTAACACCCAATCTTAACAGTTAGAAGTAGCACATTTAGTGGGTTACTTATTAAAAACCTCTACAGATCATGTCTCAATTTAAGCTCTTAAAGTTGAAAAAGTAGGAAGTAGTGTATTTTAATGTTTATTCAGTGCTAGTTTCCTCCTCTATCTCAGTAGAAGCAACATCAAAAAAGAAAGTATGCAGGTGAATTTCTTAAGGATTCTATTAATTCACACTTTATTTCATGCATTTAATAATTTGAAGCTGTGGTTTGAAAAGTTTCCTTTATTTAAACATTCACATAATTTCTCTAGGTATTGCCATTTTGGTCTTCCAGCAAGTTATCTTCTCTTACCAATGTCCTTTTCTCCACCACTTTTCAGTGTGAGTTTCCAGAAAGGTGTATAGCTACAGGTCCCTGTAGCTTCTAATGACCAAACCTAAAGTGAAATGCAGTTTGGACTTTTAAAGTGCAGCATTGGACTTTTTTCTCCCCTGACTAAGGTGCAAAAATTTATCAAAGCAAAACCAATGAAAGTAAATGATAATATTTTTGCTATATATTCAACCACTGAAATTTAAATAATATTACACTGTGCATTTTTAAATTCACCTGTTAATGAAGTGAAGAACAAGTGTAAAAAATGGGACAGTGCTCTCTTGCTCTCATACCTGGTGCTATACTACTTTAAGGCCGTATGTTCCATTTATTACTCACTAGCTTTACCCTGAGCAGCTTTCCCACAAAAGACAGTCCACGCAGGTATACAGGTATACCCGTACAGGTATTGGTTCCACTGGGATGAGAGCAAAGCCCAAGTTAGCTTTTAAACAAAGGGAGGAAGCAGGAAAAAAAAAAAACACAGAAAACCACTGTGCGTAAACATACTAATAAAATTGAATTTCTTATTAATGTGATTGTGGAACCTGACAGAAGTCTGGTACTAAACAAATATATATCAATCAGCATGGTTATTACAGATGTCTAACACTTTATACTGACTTATGACTCTTCATGAAGACATACATTTTAAGGTAAAAATAATTGCTAGCAGTAGATTAAGAGATCACACTGCACCTGCAAAATCTGTGAAAATCAGATTTTTCCTATAAATTAGGTGACTTGTGAAGTTCTTCCCTAATAATGTGCTAGGTGCATATGGTATGCAGTATGAAGTGTTTGTTTAGTGTTGAAGTGTTTATTTATCTAGTTCTAACCAGGTTGAAAACAAAGTGTAAAACAACCAAAAATTACATATTTTATGTATGGAGCTAAGAATTTATTGTTAGCCAAATTAAAATCTTGATCTGATCAAAATCTAGCAAACATCTATCTTTAGTCCTGTTAGAATGATACATGTAGTCCAAATATAGAAAAGCTTCATTGGTAATAATATTCTTGCAAACTGTTAGTCTTAAGAGCATACTCTGAGCTGCCCCGTTACCCTGGTGTTGTTCTTGCACTCTCAATATCCCTCTGCTCAACAGAGACTTCTTCACCCAGAGAGACAATGAGATGTCAAAGTGAGTTAGCATCCCAAGCTCTGTGCTGGGTGGGGAGTGATGTTCAAGGTGGAATGCGGACATTTCTTTCTTTTCATGATCAGTGCTGTTTTTCCAATGTTCTCACACCTGATTGCCTCTGACTGGCCTTCAGCCCCATTTGGATGCTGCATCACAACCTCCCCCAGCTCTGGGAGACACCACTGGCAACTGGCAGTGAATGTCTGGTTTGACCAGCTTCATCCACCTCCGGCGGTCATAGAAGTTTGACTCAAGTCAAGCACTGCTCTTGTGGCCACCAGATCTTTTGTTAGAGCAATCTGGCACCAGCTCAGGTTCAGGCAAGCAGCAAGCACTACCCAGCTAGGCACCTGTTGACATTTCAGTATAATGTGACAGAAATCCTCTTGGTTGTGTCACATTTGACTACAGTAAGTAAAATGAAATAGATTGCATTAGTAGAATATACGTAGATCATTAGAACTTATACTTTTCACAGTTCATGGGGCTCCTCTGGTGTCCGGCAGATTGGTGCACACTCTACTGCAGGCTAGCTCTCACTGCCAGATGCCAGAGAGGAGNAAACCATTCTGAGGGGAGAACATAGGGGGAATAAGGAACATACCAACTGGGGATGACATTTTACAAATAACTTTTGACTAATACAATCAACATAAAATACACTACCACAAGTTCATGCCTGGCAAATACCTCCCACAACAAGAATAAGAGTCCTAAAGTTCAATGGGATTTCTGGTTGTAGGAGGTTTGTACTAATGTAATCTATTCATATCATCTGCACAGTCAATATTCTCCTTCTTCAATTATTTTTAGTTGAACAATAATGCAAGTCCCATGACAGGCAAGCAAAGAAGCATCACAGCACAATTACCAGCTTGGCAGATGTAGCTGGAACTCTAATTATGCAATGGGGGGCCGCACTTACTAATGAATATTGAGAGTAGAAATTAAGACTTCTGACATTAAAAAAAGAGTCATAATTTTTGAACTTTATATCCTTTCTTAAAGAAAAGTGAATCTATTATTTGTAAATGATCATCAGTATTTTGAATTAATTCTATCATTTTTATGTTCTTGTCTTTTTGAAAAGTTAACCCCTGGGGATTTTTTTATTTCTCTGTACTGTTGTGGGCTGGCTATATTTACAGGGAAAAAAAGGCATTAAAATGTTCCTTCTTGCTTTTAACACACAAAAATGCCTTATCTTCCATTTTTCTGTATAATTTACTATTTTTATTACTTTTTAAATTTTTTAAAGCATTAATAATTATAAAATGGCAAAAACTACTAAAAAATAAGGGCTTTTATATCTTTCCAAAAAAGAATATTATAAAAATCTGTTGAAAAATTTATTTGTGGATCCCAAAATCTAAGAATGGACAAAACATGAGTTTACTCTCTTTTATAAATTAACTTCTAAGACATATATACTATTAATATTAGTAGAAATTAAAATTCAGCATAACATTAAGCACTGTTAGATGTTATTTATACCAAGGCATTGTCTCTTTATCGTCTTAATCACAATAACTTTAAAATGTATAAAGCCCAAAACAAGGGAGGGAACAAGAAATTTACACTTAATGTGACTTTCCACAAAAAAAAAAAAAGAAACGTGTAACAGTGAATTGCTTAACTGATTTTACTGTATAAATCCCTGCAAATACTCACCTTTTACATGAAAGAAAAAAAGTCACATAATGCAATGATTTGCAGTGCCGCCTACAGCTACACCAAAGCCAACAGATTTTCAAAGGGAGAACAGAGAAGTGAGAATCACTCCCATGAGTAATGGACAGCTAAAGGGAAGAACTATAAACACTTTCTGTCTGCCACTGTGTTCAGATCTTGAAAGAAATAATCGAGCCTCAAACTATCTTTCAGATGTCTGCAAAGTCTGCCTTGCAGTCAATTCCCTTTTTCCCAAGAGCAAAAATCTATCTTTAGAAGTGGAATGTCTACACTGCCACAAGCAGACTGAGCAAGCAGTAAATTATTTTAGAAGTGAAACTGAATAACATAGGCATTTATGTATTATGCTTCTTAAGAACCTTATCTCTTATCACAGGAGTGCTGCAGACTTATGTGGTGTTGTAGACCTGTTGTTTGACAGGCACAAAATATCAGACACAGTTCCTTGGCACTTCATGGCCACAGCTGTACAAATGGTCTGTCTGACAGCATTCACAGAGTTGATATTTATTGATAGCTTAATGCCTAATACACATTTGAAAGAGATTTGTTTTACCACATGTGGTTCCATCAGATTGTTAGGTCTACAGTGTAGCACCTACAATTTTTGGTGAAAGTAATCCTAGAATTGCAAGGTTATATTAGGGGCTGAAGGTGACATGAAGAATAATATTCATTGTAGCAGATCAGTGTGATTCTTATTTCCTGCTCCCCAGTTTCTGAAGACCAGAGAATCAGTCTACTCAGAAATGCAGTGGAGGCATATAGTCCAAATAAAATCTTCTTCAAACTCCTAGTGATTTTGGTGAACTCCAGATCACTATCATGGACCTTCTGTGGGTGTAAATGCTTTTCTTGCAATGTTCCTGTAATTTATTAAAGACAAGTGTCAATGAGGGGGAAAAGATGCATATTTGCTTAGGATTGTGAGGATACTCTAGTCACAATCATTGAATTAAAGGAAATTTATGGACATACTTAGTAGTGAAAGCTCTTATGAGAAACCATGTTACTTCATGGGCTGGAAAAATTTTTAAGATATTATATTCATGTTCTCGAAGGCTAGTGATCAATTACAATTTAAGAGTTTTTAAATCCACTGGTGTTTTAGGTCTTGCATGATTAACAGAATGTTTGCAAGACANCACACTTGAGAAAAATACTTTTTAAATTTAGTACATAATAAAAATTCAGATTGCGTATTCTGTAGACTGAAGAGTTTTGTATCTGAACCACTGGGAAGAAAATGAAGGTTGTTTCATAAAATCTTTAATTTTATTGTTTCTGTTTAGAGAAAATATCTCCTCTGGTAGAGTAGATCAACTTTTTCCAATGACATGATTTGAAACTTTGCTATCAGAAGGAAACATAAATTAATAGGATTATTTTAATTTTTTGATAATATCACTTCCATCTTGTATTTCTTTGTGTTGAAAGAAGATGAATGGAAACCAGAATAATAGACCTTTTAAAAGTCTTTGATCTATTGTTTACATTGGTAGAACTATTATTTACATGCTTCTTCTCTTTGATACTTTCTGGAACATACCTACTAAAATCAGCAAATTGATGTAAAGGGATCATTATATCAGACCGAATTATTTAGTGACGTGATTAGTTCTAAGCATTGATATATATTGCTACATGAGAAACTACCTTCCATGATATACCTCATAGAAAACAGGACAAAAGCTGCTGGGCAAATATATTTATTGTATTTAATTTACAGCCTCATTTGCAAGGGTAAGAAAGGGTAAATTGTGGCAATGACAAGTACACAAGGATCAGATGAGGAAAGAGCTCCAAGAGATCCAAATACAATTTTTATGTCTTACTTTCACGAACTAATACGTTTTTTCTAAATATTTCTAAAAGTGTTTGATTTATAATTTACCATAATCTCTACAGAGATCCAAATAGGTATCAAATTTCATTATTGTATATTGTGCTGTTATAATGCTTATACCATATTAGAGATTCGTTTCATACTTTCTAACCAAAGCTTGTTGCTTGTGTCACTCAACAAAAAAGTGATGAAGTTTTTAGGAAGTAACATCAGGTAGTATAAAATGTCCTGAATTACTGTTATACTTCTCTTAAAGTAATCTTTCCAGGTCCCTGGTTTTCCTGCTTTTTTTTCCTCATGAAACTAAAAATCTGTTTATGAAAAATAGTACTAGCTCCATGTTCTATCTCTGTGCACAACCAGAATTTGTGGATTCTTCTATTTTTCTGTCTACATACGATAACCAATAAGTGGTTCTAACTCAGAGTATTCTGTGATTCTGTGAACCCTGCAGTCTCTAATGGCTACTTCACAATTCTATCTAAATGCTACACATTATTTTCTCAGTGTCTATGAAGCAAATTTTCACTTTAGCCTACAACATTTTTTTATATAGAGCTGAATTGCTATGGCCAACTTAGAAACCAATACTTTGCAGTGCTTCTTCTCTGCTAGTATAAAGAGCACACTCCCTTTGACATTACTCCTAGTAATGAAAATGTTTGGCAAAAAACAAGGCTTCATTTAGCCTGAAGAAATGCAGAAAACAATGCTTCATTTAAAAGGTTTGCAAATGTCTTCTCCAAATCAAAACTGTTGAGATCTTAAAAACATTTTTCATGAAATCACACCCATCATAATAGAGTACACTTGAAAATTGATTTCAGTAAGCCAGGAAATTATTATGATGATCTTAATCTATAGTTACTTTACCCTTCAGTCTTTCAATAATATTTTTTTTAAATCTACCATATAAATACATAATGGAAAGACAAGTAAGGAAATCACAGCTACAGTTCATGTGACCTGAAAGGCTCTCAAAATCAGCCATTTCAGTTGATAACTTAATGTTTTCTGGATTATTAGAAGCAGTTTATTTGTTTTCAAATGTCCAATCATATACTAAATAATAATAATAATAATAATAATAGTAACAAGAATAATGGGGGAATAATGATTAATGTTTGAAGTAAGCAGTAAAGAATATATATTGTCATTATAACAAGGAATTATTTGCTTAAGTGAATCATACTGATGAATAAATTGACATTGTCAGGAAGTGATCACCTTTTATAGAGAAAGAGCCAAAATTATGAAAAAACTCTGACATACTAATGAAAGCCTCATAGTAAAAACTAAACATCTGAATATCTGTACACAGACTCAATTTTTATACCCTGAGTTTTATAAAGGATATGTTGTATTTTAAATAGACCTGACGTCTGTAAGAAGAAATATGGGGTTTTTTATCATGATGTAAAACTCCAGTAGTTCTGCAGACAAGAGAATATAAACTAAAGAAAACATTAAGCTTGGTGTTACTCTTTCAACAAAGGGAAAAATGCTGGACTGAAATGTACAGTATGTGTAAATACAAAAAGTGCCATAATTCTTCAAGAAAACACATGGGAAATCTGCCCTTTAACTCAACAAAAAATGTCATGATATTTGCAGGTTGGAGAAAATAACCCCTTTGACGAGAGCTATTTGACACATTGCTAAAACGTATTGTTTTAATGTTTTTTGCAGTGTCATTTCAATCTCAAGCCATTATTCAACTATGGGCAATGCAAGACAAAGCACTGACTTTCTGGGAACAAGGATTCCATGACGACATTGATGGGACAAACAGCACAATCTCACTTACCTGAAGTCCAGCCGTCACCTGGTACTAGCCTTTAAAGGATTTGTCCATCTTCCAAAATCTTCAGTGAAGATCTTTTATCCTTATGTGCCATAAAACAAATCCTTTGGCCTGAAATAAGAAACTCTCATGAGAAAACTGTCAATGTTTGGAGAAGACTATCATGATAAAAACAAATAGCTTGTAACTCCCCTGACAGTTAAAACCATATATGGTGTGATTTAACATATGATGGAATGTACCTATCAATAGCTCTTTTACACCTATGTCAATTTTTTCTCCTCTCTTGTATTTCAATGCAAAGTTATTTACATTTGGATAGATATAATTCTCTCTCACACACGCTGCTCTTACATGATACAAGGTTCACCAGATTTTACTTGTCTAAAAAGGGTTTGTTTTCAAGGCTTGCAAAATACTTGGGCTATTCATACAGAGAAATAAAGAAGTAATAGAATTTATGAAACAATAATAAGAAAAAAATATAATGTCTTCCTCTCAGGACAGAATTTCATTTGCACCACTCCTGAAAGATATTTAGCCAATTTGTTTTCGAAGGATGGCCCACCTGGAGGCTCCACAATCTCTCTGCATTTTTTTACTCCCCTCACTGTCAAAAGTTCTCCCATCTCTACAACATTTTCCATTACATCCTATTGTGGTCACCAAGAATATGCAGAGTATTTCCTGTTGTAAGAAACTTTTTATGGACTTGAAGACCATATTATCTCCTTTTCTCTCTCTCTCACACACATATACATATATATATGTATATACAATTCATTCTACCTTTCTTCATGAACCTCATTTTTGCTACCTTTAGGTATTCTTGTTAATGTCCATTAGGCTTCTCCTAACTGGTTTATATAATTCTTTAACTGGAATGCCCAGAATTACACAGATTGCTCTTACTGGAATCTTACAGCTCCCAAGCATCACTGAAGCATTATTCACGTATTATTTTGGCATTTACTGCTGCTAACACAATGTATGCAACACAACATTGATTCTTGCTTCATTTCATGATCAATTTCAACATTTCAGCAGACTTACCTATATGGTAAATTATTTCTAGGCATTGGTGTAACTAAGTATTCTAAATATGCTACATGTGCAGTTATGGTTATTGACTATTTAATCTTTGGGACATTTATTCATGATTGTTTAAAATCTTGGGCTTTTTTTGGTTTCCTTCCTGTAGACCTTTCCAGTTTTTTC
Organism: Ploceus nigricollis; assembly: GCA_013399945.1. Taxonomy (NCBI): domain Eukaryota; kingdom Metazoa; phylum Chordata; class Aves; order Passeriformes; family Ploceidae; genus Ploceus; species Ploceus nigricollis. The sequence goes on along the minus strand of VXBC01000360.1, from coordinate 773,398 downwards.
TTTTAAATAAATTTAAATTAGCATACTTAAGTGGTGTCGTTTTGTGTAACTGAATACTGAACAGGACTAGACCCAAGACAGTCACTTACAGAACTCTGTTCAACATATCCTTCTCTTCTGAAGCTGTGAAGATATAACTCTTCAGTCCCATGGATGTAAACAGGAACGGAGAGATTTTAAATAGAGGTTATATACTTATAATCTGAGTAATCTGCCTCACAGCATCTAGAATCTGACATATTTAAAGAGTGAGGGTAATTTGAATTAGGACACGCTTTGTTCCCAAAGAGACGTGGCAAATTGCAAGATTTAGCAAGGCTACATCATATCAGGCTTCACTGAAATGCCAGATATGGTTAATACAGTGTGTCATAAACATACTGAATTCTATTCTCCTTCAAACAAATAAATCATAAATCATTCCTCTGTCATTCCACATTCTTACTGCCTATAAGCTGCAAAAGCAAAACTCTGTACATGTCAAATCTGTTTTTTGGTTGGCAGTCAGGGGACAAGAACTGCAGTGCATGAGTCTGGCTGAAGTCATATTAGATCATGGTGTCATACCCACAGGAGTAGCAGAGACACGGTCTGACCACTTGAAAAGGAAAGAGTGCAACTCAGATTTAGTGGCCTGGAATAAGGTGTCAGAGAAACATCCATTCCAGACAAAGTACTGCTTGAGTGTGCAGCAGGTGTAAAATGATTTTGAATCAAAATGACAGTATTCTGCTTTTACTGATTCCCACGTATGGCAGTTCTGCTCTGGCAATATGCTAAGAATAATATGATAATATAAAGAAAAGTAGGAACTACTGTGGAGTAGAAAAGAAAAAAACACATTCATTTAGCAGTCAGCAATGGAAAAGATGGAGATGAAAGGAGAAGAGGTGTGTGGCTCTGAACAGAAGCATGCCAGGTGCAAGTGCAGCCGAGGGCCAAATATTTCTATGCAGGATACCAAAGTGAAAGCAACATATTGTAAATACCTTAGTCCTATCACAGTATTCATGCTGAGTGTTGCAGAGAATCAGTCCTATTATTGCAATTTTTTCTGTCATAACCACCACTATATTGACATTAGTAAAAGGAAAACATTTTATTTTTGAGATTAGATATAATCTTCACTGCAGCTATTTTCATAAACAAGAAACCAAAATTCAGGAGCACCCTGACAGTTCCAGGCACAGAGCAAGACAATGACATAGCAGCAGCTCCTGAATATAACAGAACTAATCACATGGTGTTTTGCTATCTGAATATTACTTCTTATTAACAAGTATTGACTGATCAAAGCAATTTATGCAGCAATATTCATAGGAGTGGAGAAGCAATTGCAAACCATCAATTTCATCATCTAGAGTTTATCAGTAGATGAAAGTGTCTACATATATTGCAACTGCCTAGAAATTCTAGGATTCAGTTTAAAAACAACTCCTAACTGAGAATTTAGCAGTAACTTATATTATGATAATGAAAAACCAGCATGCTACCTTTGATGGTCACAGGGGTTCAGTAACTCAGATCTCATTTGAAGTCCCAGCATGACCCTGAGACAGGTCTGATACAGCCTCACAGAAAACAGTGCTAAAATAATACCAACATTTTATGAACCCTGTTTTGCTCCCCTGGAGGTGATTCTGTACCTTCATATATTCTGTTAAGAATATTCAAACTTATTATCTTAGTGGATTTAATATCTACTATGCTAATTTAAAAATTACCAGGTTGTAAGAAACTTCTTTATGTCTTCAGCTGTTCTCTCCACCAACTGTTTAAAAAGCATGTCATGGTTTAGGAATTGTACTCCCCAGTTTAGTGTTCCCACTGAGACCCTTCAAGCCTTGCTGCCACTCACTTTCTCTCTCTCCCTTTCCCCTGTGGCAGGCTGCATAGGAGAGCTGGAGACACAAAGGGGAAAGATCAAGGGCTGAGAAAAGAACAATTTACTGGAAGCCGCAATTAAATAAGAAAACTATCAGTAACACCAACAATATTAATAACAAAAGTATACAAGGCAAATGATTCACATGCAAAATGCTCAGTGCTGGTGTTACCCTACCCCTCCCTCTGTCGCACTTACTCAAATGGAAGGGACCCTCTTTGCCCAGAAGTGACTCCCTTCCCTCTGCCCCCAGCAATGACACCGGGTGCTACAGAATAACCTCCAGGGACTGGCCAAGCCCCCTCCTGGCTGGAACCAGGACAAGCAAACTCAAAGTTGACATAGATCATGACATAACATTGCATGCCTGCTATACCAACTTGATTAAAAACGAATAGCAGATTATAGCCCCTGAAAAACACTAGCATTTCTAAGACTAAGTTCTATACTAGAACAATTTATTATAAATTTTTCCCTCCTGAGATACAGATTAATTTTAACTACATTTCCTTAGCTTCTCAAAGATTTGTGTTTCTTTTTATCGGGATTGTGTTGATTAATGTAAGACAGGTTCTGGAAAAAAACATGTAAGGGTTATTCATTTAAACAGGAAACAGATGGCACTTAACTGGGCATGCAGGTGAGAAGATTTGTGTCATTACTTCTCTCAAGGCTCATTTTTGGTCTGCAATACCCTTTTTTGGTGAAAAAAAGGGAGGGAAGGAGGGAAGGAGGGAAGGGCCTAAGCAATACAGTGAACATTTAAATGGAAAAAATAAACAAACAAATAAAACAAACAAACCAACAAACAACCAACAAACAAACAAAAACAAAAACCAAAAACAAAAATCAAAACAAAACAAAAAAACCACCACCAAGAACCAAGTACCAAATAAGAAAAGAGTGAATGCGGGCATTTCATCGAAAGGAGGAATTTAGCTGTCTGGAACTGGTATAAGGGTCAGATCCTGATACACAGCTGCACGCAATTTCCTTAAAGAAATGTTCCTCTTTTATTATCTTTTTCTTAATTTACCCTCTTAAAAGAAAAAAAGCTGTTGTTTTATGATGTGTTGATAGAGGAAGAATAGAGAAAATAGATCAGAGTAGTAAACAAAATTCTCAGATTTTCATATCAAAACCCTGTGTTTTTCCTTAGTTTCCATAAACCAGAGAAATTAATTTCAAAGACATGAGAAGGACTTCAACATGTTTCTGTGTTAACACAAAGTACTGAAAACTATACAAAAGTAAGTAGGGATAAAGGCAACACCACACAAACTTCTTAGAAAGAATGTTAATATATTAACATTAAATCTCCCAAAACTCTAAAATCAGCCTCATTTTCCCTTGCAGTTAAATGGCAGAAGTGCTCAACCCTTTGTAATTGAACTGTCAGTGTCATTGAACTGATCATCTTTTAAAAAGGTGTGCAGCGCGCTAAAAAAGTTTTTTCAAGGTTTGAGATCCAAAAATGATATTTTTTAGAATGTCTCATCTACACCAAAATAAGGAATGGAAGCTCCATCCATGTGAAAAGTTCTTCAATATTTAGAATTAGTGATCCAAAAAGTCAATGGATTTGAATTCCTATCTATATTTCATTGCAACTTTGATGACACAAAAATTAAATCCGTTCATTAGAGTAGCTTTCCACATGTATAGTAATGCTTCAGGAGATCATATCAATATCTATCTTAAATTGATCATATCAATATCTATCTTAAATTACTTGCATACCTAAAAATGTCTTATTCTGTAGCAGGGCAACACAGGACAATCCCTATCCTCAGCTGCATGGAGCAGCAGTCACGTACCACGTAGTGAACTTCTTTCGGTCAAAAGTTCACATCTGTTACACCTTTGAAATCTTTGTTCCTTCTGCCGCTCTCTCCCTAGGGATTTAGAAAGATGCTAGGGCAAGAGCCAGGAGGCACTTTTGTGTTCTCTTTCAAAAGAAAAATAAACTCTGGTATGCAAAATAAATATCAGTTCTATCCTCCAAGTTGTCCATACCTGAAAGCTCCTTTGCTCCTCTTGAGCAATCATACTCCAATCCTCACATCTCTCTCCTGCCTGCAGCTTCCTTCAAAGGAAGAGAGCAGTGGGGCCAGGTCACCAGTCAGCTACTGTCCTACTGAACCAGCACTGACTTGGTGAGCAGCAAGAAAAACACAATCAACCTATTCCAACAAGAAAAGTATCGCTTTAGATTTTTGTCTTGAAGTGTGCATTACCTATAGGAATTGTGTGGGAAATGGTCAAGTCCTGCAACTTCTTTTTTTGGACAACACAGGAAGGTTTTTATACTTTTAGATCTAAATGTTTTTCTACACCATACTGCATTTCTACTGTGTGATGTACTCAAGCTGCTCTTAAACCAGCCCATCAAGCACATAAACATCTGATAGCAGACAGTAGTTCAAGAGCAGCACATACTGACATTTTGTGAAACACCTCCTTCCAAAAACAACTGCTTTTCTAAAACACATGGGTAGATTGCTTTAAAATCCGCAGAGAGCAGGGGAAACTGTTTACCATATGTGATCCAAATTTAGAGCAGTTTTAGACACAATTATCCTTTGTAGAAAGACAAAGCCCTACAAAGAACAGCAAACCCCAATATTTCACTAGCCTCTATTCATCTTATCTAAAACCTGCAATTTAAATGGCTTACCAAGTAATCAATACATTTGCTTGTGGAAGGTATTGCTGGCCATGTTAGCTACTGCCACTTTTGTGAAATCACTGCTTAAGACATTGTTAAAAGAAGACTTTAAATCAATAGAGTAGGAAGTGCCAGTTGCATATCAAAGAGAATCAAGAAAACCTTAATTAAAGGCACCCAACAGGCACTGTGGGCCTGCAGTGCAAGCCTACACTGTGGATACAGCATTTTATAAAAGCAACTCTTCTGTTCTGATCTGTGCATCCATTCCAAATATTTCAGATTTAGTCTACCTGCTCAGACCAACTTTATACCATGCCTTCCTATCCATGCAGAAAATATAGTATTTCTGTCCAAAAATCAAACATTCAACCTGAGTAAAGCATTTTGTGCCTGAAAGTTCATGTATTCTACTGAACATTTTATCTCAAGCAAATAGTAACTTAAAAACTTCAACAGCTTTGGTTCTATATCTCTTAGGAAAAATTCCTGATAATAGAAAATAAAATTATTAGTTTTTAATGTAATTTCTAAACTACCTACATATGACTCCTGTAGACATGGCAAAAGTATTTTCATAGAGATTCACTAGATTGTTTTATCCCAATTAGCATTTTGACTTCTCTCCCATGCAATTGTCCTGCTAAACAGTGGAAGGCAGAAAGTAAAGGCTCCCCACCTGCTTGAATGAAAAATTTTGTCAAATGTCAAATAAACTCAAATAGATAGAAGAAATACACACATCTAAGCTGAAATAGGTGACTTTAACAGTGAAAAAAACCCTTCCATATTAGACCTAAAATCTCATTATGCCCATAAAGAGAACACAGCATACATTGAGCCAAGAGTTTAGTATTTGACCAATTAAGTTCTTCACGGAACTGTTCAAATGCAAAGATTAGTTATAATTTATCCAGTGTTAATGGTGGTAGCACAGGGCAAATGACGTAATTATTTTTAAAAATAATAAAAAACCCACCTTGAATTAATAATTTAGTTAATGAGTAGACTGTTCATTATTGTTAGACTTTTATCATATATGGTTAAACAATATGTTGCAGAACCTATAGCAGTGTCATTGAAAAATTAGAGTTGAGTTCTTTTTGAACTCCAGGTGTTTTTACAGTTATAGCTGTTTCACTTTTAACTTGTTTTCAGTTATAACATTTATCTGAAATATTATTCAAATTCAGCAATTTTTGACTAAGGAAAAGATGGAGGAGGAATAATGGAGCAACTATGCTTAGTAAATGACTTTGATAGTTCTTTAGAGAAGAAACTTTTTTGATTCCTACTCCACATCCTGCATAACATCAGTCTGAACTTGAGTCTGCATTTCCTTAACCAATGCCACAAGACCCACCCAACTAGACAACATAACCTCTCCATTCATTGCCATAAAATATTGGGAAAATCTCTTTTTTTAAAATTTCAAATGTGATTAATGACAGAACTAATTACAGCTCACGAAAACTACAACAAAAGAAAACCAAAAAATGTTGTTGTGAATTACACATTAGAATCTTTCCTCATTTAGTTGCAAAAGTCAGTGTATCAAACCAAGAGATGAGACTCCAAAAAAAGGACAGAGGTCTTCTGAAGTGGGTGGGTTTTTCCAATGTTACTGCAAGTACACAGTACCTAAGTGACTATAACATTCTAGGAGTGATGGAGCTTAGGAAATTTATTGCACCACAAATAATCAAGTTCCACTTTATATCCCCATACTACTCGCTTCCCAGAACTGGGCTTCCATTGCTATAATGAAATTGCTCTATTTGAGTTTTACAATGAAATTACTAACATTGATCACCCTGATAAAAAAGCAGAAGCAAAACTACATTGTTAGTGAATAATGTCACTGTCTTCCCTTTTTAAAATAAGTTTTAAAATAACTTTAACATATAGTTCATTTTCAGAGTGAGTTCAGAATTTTATTTCTTTATAATATTTCCTTTATTTCATTCTCATCTCTGGAGGAATTAGGTATTTCAAAATCTGTAAGAGCAGTGTTAAGTTTATAACTTAAGTTATAAAAAAATAATAGTGTAGTAGTAAATTCTGATATGAAATTAAAGAAAATATCAGTTTCTACTACAGGTAATTACATAAAGTTAAGATTACTGTATTTTAACAATTTTAGAACCACTTTGAAAACAGTGTTGCTTATTGTAATGATGAATTAGCTATTAGTAACTTTATTAAACTATAAGGCTATAATCCAATGATTATAGTATTATATATAGATTATAATATTAAACAATATTTTATTTCTTATTCACACATAAGATGGAACAAGTTTTCTGCACCTCAAAATACTGAGTCACTTTAAAAAAATCCTGATTTAATCTTGTTTACAGAGAAATGGGTATTTAAAATCAGCTTACCTTGACAGATATGCAAATCTTGGAAAGCTATGGAGATTATCTATTCCTCTATGCCTGTGTTACATCTACTTCAATGTTCAGGTCTGTACATTAAGAATGGATTAATTTAAATAATTGTAAATCCCATACAGTCTCACACTAATTTCCAGTGAGAACTGGGAATAAAAAAGTGTTTATTATATAATACGTCTTTTTATAAGGAAAGTTAAATGCCACTTTACTATCTCCTTCCCTTTGTAAATGTGTGTTTAAAACAGAAAAGTTTCTTAAGTACTATGCTCTTTTTTTTCCTTCCGACCTCCTACCCACAAATGAACAGTACAGATTTAATATTTTATATTTACAGTACACTTTCCACTCTAGTAGGGCAGGAAACATAATTCTGAAGACATATTTTAATATTTAATTTCAGCTGAAAGTAAACATAAGAATATAATGAAGTTACCTGCAAAAAAGTCATGCCCCAGCACCCTCTTTATTGGCTTGGAGACAACTGGCATTGCCTTGCCACACAGAAACTGAGTAGACTTCTGTGTCTTGATGCAGGACAGCCCAACAAAGACACAAGGAAACTAAATCAGAACATAAAGAGGATGCAAAACCCCAAAGAATGCAATGTGCAAACATGTAGGATAAAGCCCTCAGTAACTAAGTTAGTGGCTTCTCAGGCACTAACTGCTGAGTGCTTTCTGCTAAACTTAGGATATACTCTTACAAGTACCATGCTTCATCCTTTTCCTTCTGCTGCTACGAGACAACACATTTTCTGACTTCAGGGTAGTTTAGAAGGTGCACTCCAACAGATGATACTCATCCTTCATCAGTCCATAAAATGAACTATTGTTATAAATTACCCTGATTCTTTCCTTACCTAGAAGCTTTATCAGAAGTTTGCTGAAATACACTGAATGTAATGTAGAAAAGGTTTCATCAGCCAGTTCTGTCTTTGTTTTCATAATGCCATGACACATCAATAGAGTGGAAGAAAGGACAGAGTGTCACACAACAAACCTGAACACCGTGAAACAAGAGAATATTTCAGGAAGCAAAGAGATATGAGTAGGGGGAACGAAACATGAGTTAACAGTAAGCATGACTCAGATTCACAATAAACTGTATTTGACCCTAAAAAGAAAGCAGAATTTCAGGTTCTAGTATTCCTTAAATAAGATTAAAAATCTGCTTTTTTGTTGTATCTTTTTTTTGTACATGGTCATATACGATGCAGCTGGCTTACAAAGTGCAAACATACTTCTGTATTCTGTACTTGATATGTTTCACTGCTTGATGTCATATTTTTCAGAAGACTAGAAAATATGCTAAGCAGTTCCCAAAACAGATACTGGCCACTAATATATTTGCCACAAAATCTTTTAATTCTGTATACTATTGTTCTGAATATCCCTAGTGAATTACTTTCAAATAAGACACTTCTAAAAGATCAACAGAGAACCATTACAGTAAGGGAAAATTTACAGGCTCAAAAGGATTGGAAATCTTACTTGGTTTTATATCTGATCAACTTTACATAGGACTTCTGGGTTATAAAGAAAAAAAAAGTAGAGGAATAGATTACATAACATAAATAAATAAATAAGTAAATGAATGTATAAAAACAGAAACAGGTTTCTTGCTAAGAACATTCTCTCTTCCACAAAGAGAATTTTTTTTAATAACATACAATATTACCTACATCTTGAACAAGGAATATTTTCTTTCTGCAAAATAAAGATAGAGATAAGACCTTCTCTCCAGCCATGTTGCCCTTTCAGGATGAACAGAGGAAAATAAGTCTTTGGTAAGTCTTACTCTACCAGTTATAATTTAAGCACAAATAATTTGCTTTATTTCTTGAAAAGATTATACAAACGTATCCAAACATCATCAGAAATATATCCTTAGCATATACTCATCACTTTCAAAAGAGGTCATTTTAGAATTTAAGCTACAAGTTAAATAATACTGAATACACACATTAGGACTTGCAGAGCTTTACAGACACCTTCTTTCCCACTTTCTGGTGAGATTTACCAAGGCTACACATGCCTCAAGGCACAGAACATAGTAGACTAGTTGAGTGTCTTCCTAAAGAATTACTGGAACACACACAGGATTCTACTGAATCACTGGTTGTACGTAAAATTCCAGACAGAATTCAAACATAGGTATTTTTGAATACAGTAGTAGTTGGATACAAGGTTTTAATTTCTCTCAGAATTACAGGTTTTTCAACCACAAACTACGATTACTACAAAGAAACATCTGGAAATGCAATACTATTTTTTTGAGACATAACATTAGAATGCTTGCCAACTAAGCTCATAATGAAAATCAAAAGCTCCTGTACATTTTAACTTATTTTGGAGAAAGAAATTACCTGCATTTGAATTGTATGCATGCTACATATTCTGGTTACAGGACCAGGAACATTTGTGAGATCTATAGGTAGCACCAAGGTGCAAATAATTTTCTGGCTTTGGCTAGCACCTATCAGACCTTAAAAGCACCATTATGGTCAGATAGTATCACAGCAAGAGCATATGAAACGAATTAGGAAGCACACATAAGGAAATTTAGGAAACAAAAAATAGCAAAGAATGTATTAATAATTATAGTACTTCTAAAATACTGTTTGCTTTTAGGAATTAAAGGGGAAAATATTGAGCACTTCAGTTTCTTTTTCTTTTAGCTGTTTCACCTAATGTGAGTAGTGTGGATCTTAATAGCATGATTATTCATCTGTGTTAGAGGTTTTTTGAAGGGTTATGGGCCACCATGAAAACCATCCATGAAGTCCCCAACCCCTCAAAATAACATGCCAAAAAAAAAGAAAATCTTAGCGAATACTTATATTTTTTTAAATGTTTATACTTCAGAATAAGACCACAGAGGCATTAGATTTTGACCATTTTAATGCATAGCACATGTTTTTTAAGTGGCTGCTTCACATTCTGGGGTTAAGAATATCCAGGGCTAGATTCTATTGGCAAATAATTACAATACCAAAATTAATGTTTTAGACAAGCTTTTTCTTGCAGAATGACAAGTCCTTTAGAGTTCTGATAAAGAAAAACTGCTACATTATGACACTAGGTTTGTTTCTAAGTCATTTTATACCCTCCAGCTGGATGTAGTAATACTCCCAAAGGCATTCATTTTCCTCAGGGGAGGAGAGATGTGCAAAAGGAATCTTTCTACATGCAATATTTATTTTATTTTATTTTATTTTATTTTATTT
>VXBC01000360.1:729436-763165 GCA_013399945.1 Ploceus nigricollis | reverse complement strand
TTTAGTACTGGAAGATCAATCACAGGAAAATTATGAGGAATAGTCTATCATAAATGTAGTTTTTACCTCTGCATGTGGAAGACTATCATAGTGCAAAATATCTAAAGAAAATCACAGTTCTTTTACAAAAGAATAATTATTCATATAAATTTTAAGGCTGGTTACATTAAAAAATTTCATACTGGAATGAATAGAGAACAGTATTTAATGGTATTTGTTATATAGTAGTTATTTTCCAGAATGAGAAATTACATAAGTGATATAATTAACTTTACCCACAATATGAAGGGTCATATATTTTTATCCAGATATTTTTGACTCTAAAATGAAGATTAGGTTAAGGAATTACCTTTTTTGGGCTGGCACAACTATATAACACAAAGTTAGGAGTCCGTCTGAACAGACAATTATATTAGCAATATGATGAGCAGAAGCTCTCTTTGGAAAACCATATCACATCCATACATCTCTATGAATTCAGCCCTAAAGTGCATCCTATATCATCATAATGGTGAAACTGCAGCCCTAGAGGTACAAATACATCACTGTGAATGTGTCAGATTTGCTTCAGAGGCAGTTCTACCAAGCGTTCTTGCCCTTTACCTCATATACAGCTCACAGTTTCTCTTGTCTAGCTCAAATAATATCAAAATTTAAATCCACTTGGGGGTGTTTCTCCTTTATGCATATGGACATGTAGTTATAACACTGATTAATCACTGGTATTGTAAACAATATTTATCAGAAGCATACATTAAAAAATATGAGAAATATGCTCAACTTCACAGTTAAACATTAATTATTATAATAGATTCTGAGACCTTGGTAGGTCATTTGGAGAAAAGTTATTAAATCTTTCCTAGCTTGTCTTGAAAGCTAGGAAGTTATCAAAAGGACCACACTAATTATTAACAAGATTTATTAAAGAAAATTATGAAGAAGTGCATGTAATGATTAATATTACTGCTTAGCTGGCAATACTACCGTGCTCAGCTGAAATTTGACACAAAAAAAAAAGCATTACATCATCAAGTCAGCATAGTTTTCTATAAATACTGGACTACAAATACTTGTAGGTCAATGAAATAGAGAGAGTACTAAAGGTCAACATAGAGACACTCCTTTAGTTGCTGAATCAAATGTCATCTGTCTAACAAACTAAAGCAATGATTCATCTCACTTAACCGTAGAACTTATAAGCCCAAAGACAAACTTCTGAAAGTGAATTACACCCCAAAGTACTTTCAAGACTGAACAAAGGAGATTTGTAAGATGTCTACTGAAGCTGTCCATCTGAAGAGAAAGTACAGGAAGGCCTTGTACTCATGAGATCATAAAAGCCTAATGTGTAAGAAATATTGTAGAAGCCAAGGGAACAGTGCCCTTCTTGTAACCAGACAAAACTGTGCATACACTACCCTAAAGTACAAGCCCCAAACATCCATCTGGGGTGGCTTCTGGACAGTGACAACCCCGAAGGCTGTGACACATTTTATAACTATAGGGGGTCAGTGTCAGAAATTCAGTAGGTGGCCACACAGGATTGAGCTATACAGGCTTCCTCTTGCACCAGTGGCATTCACACAAAGAAACCGTCTAGATTTTACTAATAAGGGTTCTTGAAAATGCTTCTTTACAGTTGAAGTAATGCCTCAGCATATGCTTCATTTCTATCACCTATGTCTATTCCAAATAACAAGTGGACCATAAGAGGCCAATTAAAGATGTTGCTTGCATTTTATCATCGTTCTGATCTACTTCAGTCCATGTCACTCCCTTTATTTGTCTAAGTGTATTAAAGACGTAGATTGGAAGCATGAGGAGTTCTAAAAGAGGGAAGCCAAGGTCCTCTCTTCTCATCCACTGAGGAGTTTATCAGTTTCAAGAGCACTTAGAGTGCTAAATGACTGAAATCACTAGAGATTTCAGTCTTAGTAACAAACATTTAAACTTTGTCCTATCCATTTCTACTGAAAGCTCTCTCTTAAATCAATAAGTAGCACAGAGTACCTTACCTAGTGTCAACATAAGACCCCAAAGACTTTGATCAAAAAAAAAAAGGAATGCTTTCCCAAATTTGGAAATGAAAATATGTAGCTAATATCCTGTATTTTCTTTTTTCCTTTTCAGAATTGGCAGTTTTGCATCTAAACACAATCCAAGTTTGAAAAGACTTAATAATTAACAATTGCGTTGTTATAATAATTTGAGTTGCATATATAACCAAAGGAGATAGACTAAGTTACAACTGAGTAGAGATATATTCAGTCTTTTCATTGTCTTCATTCCAATTTTGTTAAAGTACTTTGAAATTTCATTACTACATTTTTTTAAAAGAGGGTGAGTGTGACAGTGAGCAGCCTGAAAGCATGAATTTTTAAAATAAGGAAACACAACTGTGTACCTAAAACTAAAGAAAGTAAAAGTATTTTTCTATTGATCTTTTCCTCAACAACCAAATCTTCTTCTGAGTATAAAGCATACATCTAACATGGAAAAGGGATAGCTGTCAATAACATCTACGTCTTTTACACATTTCTAGATACCTATGAAAAGCAGGTACATTATTCCCCTAATGGGGAAAATCACAAGTCATTACTCAATAGAAGAATATGAAGCTGTTTGAAAATAAGCTTGATGTAACTTGTCTGTCAAGGGCAAGAGGAAAACCTTCTACCACTGCACTTGTTTAGTGTAGGTTGAGCACAAGTCCAGATGGGTTGCTTCCAGTGATGCTTAGAGAGCTGGCTAATGGGTTTGCAAGACCATCCTCTCGTTTTTAGAACTTGTGGATATAAGAGTAAATTCCTAAGGATTCAAAAGGAGCACTTACCCTGAGTAGAGAGGATAAAGAGAGAGGGTTTGTTTAGCGTGAGGAAGAAACAACTTTAGAGCCAACTAGTAGCATGTGCCAGCATCTATGAGGAGGCCACTTAGAAGGTGGAAGCAGAATCTTCACAGTGGCAGGAAGAAAAGGAATAGATAAAAGTTGAAACAAGAAAGGTTTAGACTGGGTGTAACAAGAACTTCCTTTTAGAATGAGAACAGTCAAACACTGGAATAGGTTGCCCTGAGAAGCTGTGCAGTCTCCCTCTTTAGGAAGTCTTCAAGACACAACTGGATAAAGCCTTGAGCAATCTGATCTGATCTCTCAGCTGACTTGCCTTGTGCAGGAATTTGAACCTCCTGGGGTCCCTTCCAGCTTGAACTCTCCTATGACACTGTGATAGTATCATTAAGTATCCAGAACCAGTAGAAAGGAGACAAGAGAATACTTTTGTTGCACATTTTTAAATAAGCCTTATAAACATTCAGGATCCTAAGAAAAAATAAATAAGCAGAAAAACAAGGAAAGGAGACAGACTGAACTCTTAATAGCTATTCCTAAAGTCACAGTATACCTTGAGAAGTATGTTAGGAAATCAACTGGTTTGCTTTATATTTATGAAAATAAATTTAGAATCTGCAAGAACTAATTGTTCCCCATTGGAAAGCAAGAAGGCCCACACTGTTAAAACAAAGATAGCTCTCCAGCAGACACTGTACATGCTCCTGCATAAAAAGGAATGTTTAATGAGAAAGATTATGTGTTAAGTTTACTTAGCATGATGGACGGTACATGAGTATTATATCACTTTCTCTAAACTTCAAATTCCAATGTACTTAGAAGATAATTCAGTATTCACAATTCTTAGCATAGACTAATCTCAAACAAACGCTGCAGATTTCCAACTGACATTCAGAATATGCACTTGACAAATGGGAAAGGAAAAAATTAAGCAAGTAGAGGAAAAGGGGAAAGAAAATCAATACATGACTATCTGAGTTGGAAAGAAAAGGATGCTCTCCCTCTCATTTTTCCCATCTTAACCACATTTTAAAATGCCTTAGAATCCACAAAATTGTTTGTCTGTGTTTCTCTCTTCATGCTTATTTTTAACTTCCAGATACTTAAAAATAGCAATTTTCTGCTGTGTTATGTGTCGTCTTTTTCAATTAAAAGTTTGTAAATGCAGGCTGTAGAATTAGAAGTGACTATATTCCAGGAATATATTAAGTATCTTATGACTCACAAATAGTAATGAAACCAATATTATTAGTATGGGAATCCTCTAGAGAAAGTGATTTACAAGAGCTAAGAGAGAATTCAGGAACTGAAAGATCTGGGAGTTGATTGAAATTATTGCATCAACTTTTTGGTACTATTTTTTATTGTTAATCTTTATAATAATTTCACACTATCAGAAAGAACCTTTCTGCTATCACAAAATAGTGTTTGCTTTACCATGCAAACCTATTCTGCACATGCTTTTTGTGATCTTAAGGCAAAAGGTCACAAAAATCAAAAACCATGAAGTTTATGATTTCAATACAATAAGAAAGCAATTGTAAATACATGTTTCTTTCCTCAAGCTCAATTATTAACAATATTTTATCCTTGCTTAGCTAAAAGCATAAGTTCCAATTTTCAGTTCAACAAGCTCAACACAAATTGTCATATTTTATTCACATATGCACAAGCAAAAACCTCCTTAATTCTCACCATAATTCTTCTTAATCCCCTCTATAAATTTTATTTGTGATAAATTTGACACAATTACACCTATGCAACATAAACAGATTCATATCACTCCACTGATTACTATGAGAACATGGTACACCCACAAAGCAGATGTATCATAGGTTCTTTTTAGGTTTAAGATATACATTCTGAAAACATACAAGTTATAAATAATTTGTATAAAAACCAGTTGTAAAATGGAACTGTACATTTAAGCTGAAGAGATATGGAATCTTTTTACCATAAAGAATAACCATGAATGCAAGAGAAAAATGAAGATGAAAAGAAGTAAAGCTTAGGTCATTGAAAGGATATTACAAGTAAGAGAAATTCTGGAAAAGAAGTTTCAAGGCTCAGAAATTCAATTGTATTTAAGATTTGAATTTGGTACATAATAAAATAATTCTTTAAAATAATTGTACAGGTAACTGCCAAAAAGCCTGTCTTTGAGTCTAGAGGTTGAAATATTCTACTCTTTACTAAAAATTTCCTTTGATATAAGAGATGGTGGAGATTTTTCAGACTTAATAGGCAACATAACGTCTCAAAGAGTTTGCCAGAGTTCTGGTTTCCCATAACAGACATAAAAAAGTGGTGTCATGGAGGAGAAATAAGATACAGCCAGGCCTTTTTATATCTCTACACACATGCACATTACCCATTTAGTGTAATCTCTCATTGTTCTTTAAGATTGGATTGACTGTTATGTTCATTGTTCATGATGATTTATAACATTTCTGACTTACCTTCCTCCTACAGTTCTTCAAAGAAACATAAAGCTCCTGTTTAATTTTTTGGAAATTCTTTTCTTTCTTTTTAGATATTCCACGAAAATTTTGACTTTTGGATTATCAAGAACAAGAAAATTTTTCTTTAAATGGGCAAAGAAATTTGGTCCCTTCAAAAATTTAATCTAACAGCTTGACTCACAAAAGCAGAAATATATTTGTTTCCTTAATTGTTGTCTTTATAGATAGATAATCAAAGCAAATGTTAAATTGTACATTCCTCTCTTGTACATTTGAGAGGAAAATCTGCTTTGTTGCATCTGCTTTGAGCACATTTTACCATAAAATTTCTATAATTAATTTCAGTCAAAAAAAAATCACGGATACAAAAGAAATTAGCTATGACCCTTTGAAATCTATCAATGAATGTTTAGCAGAAACTCTAACAATTTTCTCTTGTTATTTTAGTCTAACATCTCCCCTGAAACAGAAAAAAGTCTTAACAGCAAGGCATTCCTGCTAGTGTCCCTATGTTAATATGCAGCTCAAATCAAAGGGCATTCAGAGTTCAAGACTGTATTGCATTCACATCATAAGGAAGACAAGGCCATAAGAAATATGTATATTAGGGTAATCTGCCAGAGTTGTAAATGCTCTTCTAAAATCTGTAGTTAAGCCTCTCTGGCTCTCAATAGAACTACAACCCTACTTACATACAAAAAGTGTTTTATAAATTTCAATCAAAAGAAATATTTTCTATTGATCTGATATTAAGACAATACAAGGCAACCTGATATTTTGAAAATCTCATTAATTTCTCAATTGCTACAATACAGGAAGCTAAATACAGAGACACCAGAGACACAGACATTTTTCTCTTATCTTTGAAATCTAAAATCACGATGATAACATTACAGAAGAATGCACTGGCATAGAGTCTCTCATGCATAATTTAGACTTCTGAACAGCCAAAAAGATGCAGGAGAAAAATAGTTGGTGACTTCTAAAGCTTCTCAATTTTAGCTTTAGCTCAGCATCTTTAGACGTGCAGTCTGAAGTACAACAGCTTCACAGATGGTGTTACTGTGTCCCTCCAATGCAGCTTCTTCCTGCACAACTAATTTCACACTGACATTGACTGTCTGCACACCTGCACAGACATCTGCTTACATATATTTAAAACGTAAATTATTTATTACATAAATTTTTTACATAAATGTTTTACATAAATATGTAAAAATTACATATTTAAGAACTAGTATTTGACTTTAAAACTAAATGAACTTTTTTTCAGTTTTTGGACAAACCAAATATGATTTAAATTGATGAGCAGTTTTCACTGAAAATAGTAACATTATGAAAAGTGTTCAAAGTTGGTTTTGGTTTTTTTAAATTACTGTTAGCCATAATGAAGAGTTTTATAATTTATGAAATCTAGAAAGAAACATGAAAAAAATTTATGCTTTGTTTTTCACTAAATGGAAATATCCTGTCCTGGAGACATGATTATTTATCTCATCTGTGCAATGCAGAACATGGTCAATGTAAAAAATTACCTGGTACAAAGAGTTCTCTCAAGGCACAGGTACTCCAGGTTCTCACTTCTCCAGTAAACAAGAGGACTCAAAAAAGGTTTCACTTACCTGGCAAGAGTGACACAAACTCAGAAGTATTCAACTGAGTTTCCATCCAGCCTCCTTTGCAAATTCAGAGATGCGTCTCTGAACCCTTCATATATTTTTTTAGATATATTTGTCCCAGATTGAAAGAAGCAAGATATATTCTATTTGCCATCTGTATGGCAGCTGTCTCCTGTTAAGTGGGCAGTTTTTCNTTTTCTTCCCTAATAAAGAACTGTTATTCCTGCTCTCACATTTTTGCCTGGGAGCCCCCCACTTAATTTCAAATTTATAATAATTCGGAGGGAGGGGGTTTACATTTTTTCCATTTCAGGGGAGGCTCAGACATCTGTCTTTCCAAACCAAGACAATATTTCAGTTTTAAAAAATACTATGAAAAATAACACAAAAGAACAGAGTAATTTAACTCTGTGGTTCAGATTCCTGTATATTTTATGAGTCACAAAATAAAATTACAATTGTTAGCATTTATTTATAAATTTTCATCTTTATTAACCTCTGCTTATAATAGTGTCTTAAATGTTTGTTTTCCTTTACTGTGGAACTACAGGCTGTCATAGTGAGAGCTGAGCCTGAATCAGTTTTGGTTTTGTGAGATGTTAAATAGAATCTACATCATTTTCAACTTAAACTTTTTGATCTCTTTGAACTGAAACATTTTATTTGTTTGGATGGAAGTGGAAGTGACAAACTTAGCTTTGACATAACATGAAAAACTGTCAGGAATCTGTCACTCTGAGCCAGTAGTTCAGCAGGTCAGTACACAAGACAGCTAAAATTTTAGCTCCTCTTAGGCCAGGAAACACCACTGCTGATCACCGCTCTTGAAGGACTGGAGTCATGGGTTCACTGGGGTATAATCTGTCTATAAACTGTCCCTTAGGCAGCAACGATAAAATAAAGCACCTCAGCTGTAACTCTTAATTCCTAAATTGATGAAAATTTAGGATTAAAAAGCATGGAATTTGACTAGTAGTTTTCCTATTTAGTGCATTCAGTTTTGTAGTAACTGCAGGAATAATTCTTCTCTCTGAAGTTCAGAAATTTTCCCTTAGAGAAATCTAGACTTAGAAAATGAAAATATTAAGTGGAAAACAATTTATAAAAAGAGGGAGAGAAAAAATATTACAAAGTTCATCACTTATTTTCAAAAATATTGTGAAAATTTTGGAGGAGTTTTTCTAAGATATTTGTCTTCTGCCACATAGGCCTCACTTTACATTCTGCAGAATAGCTGTCTTGCCCAGTGAAAAAGCCTAGTCAGGGCATTTTGTGACAAGAGCCCTTCAACCCACAACCAGTGATTAGAAAGTTTCCTTGTACCAGAATACCACCTGGACATAAACAGTACCCTTGACACCCTAAACTCTTGTTACTCTAGAGAAAAATCTTGAGACATGCAATATAACTGAGGGTTACTTGGCAAACTTTATATATTAAAAAAAAGGAAATTTTAAAGATTTATAACTTTTTGTATTGTAGGCTACAGTGATTGTGGGTTGTCATCATCCAAGCAGTCTCCAAACATAACAAAGCCATTTGAGTTACAAGAGTAAAGACATTAAAACTTTTAAGCTTAATACATTTACAGGATTGATATTGCCCTGCATGGATATATTCTGCAGCTGTACAAAAAAGCTTCAGCCATGAACTACTTATTCTACTGAGATAATAAAATGGGCTTCACTTGGAGATGCCCTTTAGGCAAAGGGATGAAGAAATTCATCATCCGTTAAGGTAACTCTGTGCTCTCTCTCTCTCTCTCCTATTTCTTGATGAACTGTGATCAATAGTGGATCCTCAACCTGAGGATTGGCTTTGGAAAGTAAGATTTCTTGTGCACTGTAGGAACTGTATACAGATGATCCTCGCTGATTTCAGTAAATAAATTAATAAACTATTTTGCTCTACTGTGGTGATGTGTGAATTTATGTACTATAAAATACATTGCAATAATATATTCCAGTGAATGCTGTCAGGTTGGCTACTCCTCTCAGGGCTTCAGCTGGTAAAAGAGCTCCCATTACATGTTCACTGATGATTGCAAACCTTGATATATAGTCCTGCAATGCCCTCATTTTCTAATGCCTAGCATTATTCCAGAATATTTTATTGATTAATACTAGTTCTTGCCACACAGTTCCATGTGTTTCTGATTAACTCGGTCTCCTGATTAATTTGATATAAACTTGCTTCCCTCTTTTTTTAACACTACTAATTAGTGGGCAAAGCAAAACTTTGTGCTCCCCCAATACTCTTTCCCAGTTATGATATACACTCTGTAGCTGGCTTTATCTTGTTAATGCACTTTAGTAAGTCATTCACTGAATATAAGATAAAATGTTTTAACTGTTCTAATTACAAGTTATTTTGCCTTTCCAATGTCTCGTGCACTATTTTTCAATTAACAGCAGCTTCTATACATTTTCATTTCCTATATTTGTTGTGGGCTGTAGCCATCTTGACAAAATCTCAGAAATTTCAGCAAATCCAACATTTTAATAGAAACACTTAAGTATTTCATTAAGTATTAAATATTAAGGGCAAACCTAAATACATGAATTAAGTTTCCAAGCATGGATTAGGTAGCACTGAGGTCCTCAAATGAATCTCTTCAATAGCAAAAGCTCCTGCTTAACTGTGTTGTATAATACAGGATGTGTCTAAGTAGATGGATGCCTCCCTGCTTGAAATCATTGCTCCCTGGTGTTTTAACTATGGACTGTCTCAGAATTACTCCAGCCTGAGCAGCCGAGTGATTATTACCTCTCTAAATTTCACTGGTTGTAGAGTAACCCAGGCATTTCTCAGAACGTGCTCAAAACTGACGTGTACTCACCTACAAATGCAGAAAATTAAATCTCACAAAATATAGCTATGACTTCTGTTTGTTCTGAAATTACTAGAGGGAGAGAGCTGTCGCTCATTTTTCTGAAGCAGTAACTTAGTGACTATTAGCCTTTCCCATGAAATGCCAGAGTAATTTCCAAATCCTTCTACACTTATATTTCCAAAACACACATCTTCCAAACTGGGAGCAAGAAAACAGATTAAAGGAAAAGCACCTGGTAGGAGAGGGAGGTGAGAAAGACAACCTGCTTCTCTGTGCTATTTCTGCATGTCATCCTGATACCATCCAACACAACTAGAGAATTAAGCCTATGAGCTTTGAACAATCAGTGTCTAAAACACTAGACTAAAGAGTCAATCGATCTAACAATCTATCCTTGCCCTGTAAACCTTGACTTGTTATCTGCAAAACTTCAGCAAATAAGCAGACTGCAACCCCAGCATAATTTAAAGCCTTTGAGATCAGGGCTTGCATCTTGCTGGCAATATATGTGGATTTTAACTCCCTCATGCTGAATGAAACTCCTGTCTGCTGAGGATTTGTACCAGTGGCCATTATCTAAAAAGTAATAACTTTACTGCCTGTTTTAAAAGAAAATATTCCTGTTTTGAAATACACATCTCAGGAGAGGCTGCTGGGGTCTCATTATCGAAGATACATAGCCATGCAGCACGTGACCTTGCTCAGGAGAGAGGTGGTATTTCAACATAGTATGCCAGACAGTAATTTTTGTTTGTGGGAACATGGTGGAAATATAGTACACCACATCCCTCCCAGAAATTGTTATCTTACTGAAAAAAACCCCAAAGAAACAAATGGTAGTTTCTGATCAACAATATGAAAGAAATTTACAAGAGGAAAGGAAAGCATGGCAGTTTTTTGCATCCAGTACTTAAACTGCATGAGGAATCATTCTATTTGCATTAAAACTACAGGTACAGTAAAATTTAAAATCCCTTATCTAGAAGATCACAGGGTTGCACTGTTAGGCTATAAGCACATTATTTGACCACTGCCCAGGTACTGGCTGAGGGTATGCTTATTCAGCAGGATGGAGAAGACAACTGGACATGACAGGTAACACACACAGACAGCACCACAAAAGACATCTGGATCTCTCTGTCAGCTGGAGTCTGCTGTCTTGGCTGTGTCTCCTCACAATTTGTTGTGCATCACCAGCCTTCTCCCTGGTATAGTGGAGTGAGAAGCAGAAAAGGCCTTGACACTGTGCAAGCGCTGCTCAGCAATAACAAAAACATCCCTGTGCTATCAATGCTGTTCCAAGCACAAATCCAAAGCATAGCCCCCTTTTCAGCTACTGTGAAGAAAATTAACTTTGTCCCAGCCAAAATCAACAGACATTATCAAAAAGATCCTATTTGAATACAGGTGTAGCAAATCTGGGATGAAAGGCAAAGGAGTAAATGAGAGCATGTTTTATGTTCATGGGAGAGAAAGGGACAGATTCAAGTGTGGGAGAAAAAGTGTTAAGGAGCCAGAAAGGGGACACTGAGGCAGACAGTGATGTCATAATTTGCTGGATGTTGAGGATAACTGATCTGCTTAATGCAGGACAAAAGCAGGACAGTGTAAGGAGGACAAAAACCAAAAACCTAATCACACCACACAAGTTAAACCCATCCATCATTCAAGAGGATGGTGCAGGGGAGGTGTAGAAGTGACACGCTAAACATCCAGATACCATCAGACTTGTAGTTGCCCCAAGTCTGTTGACATCATCATCTTAAAATTGCACAAAAGCAACTGGCAAAGCTGCATCCTGGTCCTATAATGAGCTCATCACCTTCAGAAGGATACTCAAACACTCCCAGATCATGTGCTATCAGCAGCACCCTGCAGCTAGTTTCATCAGTATCAATTGAATTAACCTTGTGCAAGCATGGAATAGAAAAGGCATGAATTAAATCTACAGTAAGATTTAATTTAGCCATCATGAGCAGATAGGTGGTTGTCAACTTAAGTCTTTCACAACTATGACTAATATATTTCATAAACACCACTGGAACAATATCAAAACTCTTATATAATAGAAAGGTAAAACCTTTCTAATGTAAGTGAAGCAAAACACTGTATATTTTGATCAAATAGAAATCTAAGTAATTGAATTTTGTCCTCTAAAATAGAACATTTTCACAGTCCTGAAACTTTTTCAAGGATAATGAATGAAAAATATTGAATTATTTTATTCAATATTTTTCATTTATTTAAATGAAATCCAATTTATTAAACAATTGGATATTGTTTTCAAATATCTTTCTCCTACTTTTGAAAAATTCCTTACAAGATATGAACTCTTTCTCCAACAGAAGCTCTAACTCCATTGTTGCACAAAAATTGTATAGTCCCCTGAAATCAGAACACAGTTATTGAGAGTTATCTGTAAAACCATTAGATGGTGTGATTACAGATGGTCCCACAAGTGGAATTTCAAATTACAGAAAACAAACAAAACAAAACCCCAATGCACACAGAAATTATTTGCTGGAATATCCCTGAAATAATTTTGTGTGAACACGCTGTTATAACTTCATAAGGATAAAAGACACATTTTTCAAGTTCTTTTTAGTTTCTTTGCTTTAATTTTAGAAATTTTAATCACTAACATTCTTCTGAAAAAGTTTTCATAATAGTTAGATTAAGCCTCTTATACCCTGCATAACTATTTTAGCAATATGTTTAGCACCCTTTAATTATTCAAATTGTTTTTTAAAAATTCTATTTATATTTTAATTAATTTTTGGAATTTCTATGCTGTAGTCAGTTGGCTCAAGAAGTAAACCCCATGGGGAAGTTAGTGAAATCAGAGAGCCAAAATCCTCAGAGAGGACTGGTTTCTACTCATATTCTGTTGGTGGTTTTTTGTTAGTAAACCTTTACCAACAAAGTTATTCTGACCAGATTTTATGAATACTGATTACGCATAGCATTTTCCTGCTTCAATGTGTTAGGTTAAAATCGCTTTTTGTATGTATCACCACATTCATTTTATTACCCATTGGAGAATATAAAAGGAGAATATAAAAGGTATACATACCAAAAGGAGTGTAATTTAAGTAAATTTAGCTTTAAATATTTTGCAGTACAGTTTTGTAAGTCTTTGCTCAGATGATTTTCAAATATGTATTTTTTGTTATAAGTGTACATTGGATATTGCATTTATCTTTCTAAATGTAATACAGATCAGAAAAAATAGAGGCTAGCAGTTGTAATTCAACAATATATATGTTCAAATTTTCTTTAGCAGAGCCTTTTACTGCAGGGAGAAACAATTCACTGAATGTGTAAAAAGATATACATTAGTAAAAGACCATTGCTGTTGTTGCCACAGTGACATAGCACAAAATGTGCAAAGCCTTAGGAGAGATATTTGGAAACACATTTATGCATTCACTCAATCTTCTGTTACGTTTGTGATGGATTAAAAAGACATACACTCAACATCAATAGGATGACATCTGTATATCCATCTTGGTTTTTTTTTTCAAAATAGGAGCTAATCAGAAAAAGAACCTAGTTGTGGACAAGTTTGTGATATATTACAATTATAAATCATATTACAGACACAGTATGTAGAATATGCAATATATGTACAATAAAGAGAAAGCTATCTCCCAACATGTGAAATTTGTTCCATTAAAGATCTCACAATAGAACTGAACTTAGCCCTGGCCTTGCCCAAAGAGTCATGATGATAGCTCTCTAAGTATTCCTTTACTGAGCTTAAATCTGCCAGATGAGTGATGGAGAAATTGCTAGTGAAAATTTGCTTAAATTTGTTTTTACTTGATGCACGTGAAAAAAGCCTTGGTGGATGTGGCTCGTTATGAAGTGCTGGGAAGAGAATGTTGGGATTATGCAATGTTTGTTGTGTAATGCTTGAAGGAGAAACTAAGATGAGGAAAGAGAAGGGTTTGAGGAGGAGGAAGCATGGTAAAATAGAGGGAATAGTAGGCAATCTGTCTTGCCTTCCTATAAAATTCCTTTCCTAACTGGCTGAGGGCTCTCTATTGTCTGCACATTTGTTCACTTGAGGTCTGAGTGCAGCTACCAGAGTCAGTCATGGGTCAGAGCCCACGGGTGCCTTTGTGCAGCTACTTCAGCAGTGAGCATCAGACCAGACTAGCCAGAGAGTAGAATAAGTTTGGGATCCTGGTATCAGAGAGGTCAAAGGTTCCTGAAGGACCAAAGAATGTGAGAGTTGGCTTCAGGAGGAGTGACTGGAGAAGCCAGGACTCTGCCAGTCAGCTCTGGGTGTGTCCATAGCTCTGTACCACCTACTGGAAAGGTCCCTGGTTGCATGTTATTACATGAGGCAGCTGGGGAGACCTGGTGAATCCAGGAGCCAGCTGCTGGGCAAAAGCCTAAGGCCAGCTACTGGATGAAACTATATTATCCATACTTTTGTATTTTCTATGTCTGATTTTTATCTTGATCATTTAGAGCAGGATCAAGATTTTTCTGCTTTTGTTTTATCAGTGTTTCTCTGTGTGGCCATCCATGTGCACACTTACATTATGTGCAATTGTGAGTCTCTATGCATGTGTACCTAGAGAGAGCATGTGTTCACCCTCACTACCAGCTGGACTTGGAGGAATTGTGCTGCAGCAGGCTGACCTCTGATGAACCATCTGATTTGGCAACCCCTAACAGTTCCTACTAACAAGAGTACCACACTTTCCCCCTTCATGCATTTAAAGATAAGACTCACAGGACTTAACATTTATTTGGAGAAAAAAGAGAAACATTTTGAAGAGTGAGTAGTAGATACTATTGATTGCTTTAGGGGACAAACAACTGTTATTTGGACAGCTCGGGACAAAGCTTAGACACAAAGGAAATTGCAACATAAAATGGAAAAAAAGTGTAGTGAGAACTTAGCAGAAGAAGTTGTATTGAAGTAGAAAAAGCAAGAAAGAGGTTTTACTAATTAGTACAATTTAAATACTGGAGTAGGATAACTTTAATTACAAAGAGAAGATGATAAGCTAAGGCTAAAGCTATCATAGAATAGCTGGGAAATGGCTGTGATGTGGTAATGAGCTAAAATGGAGCAAGGCATGACTATAAAGTGAGATATTGTCAGAAATTGGGTATTTTTTCTGGAATAGCACTAATAATCTAAAGAAAAAACTTTTGAGAGTAATAGTCTATACATCTGAATTTGTAAGTAATGAAACAAAAGCATAATCTAAAGCAGTGGAGTTTCTTACCTAACTCTTAAATCAACAAGCAAAGAAAAACTATTCAAGACCCCTTCAGGGGAAAAAAAGTAGGGAAAACAAACAAAAAACCAAAACCCTAAAATGATGAAAATTCTTCCAAAAATATATGTTGAAATCGTAACTTATTTCAACATATCAAATATCAAAATAATATATTCAATATCAAAAGGTATATTGCATTCATATTCAATATCAAAAGAATTCATTCCTTCAAATACCCAGTAAATTAAAGTATTAGAATGGCTTAAGAGTATTTATACTCTACAATTTCCATCTGAATTCTGCAAACCCACATTTAAAATCTGCCAATTAGAAAGAGTAATCTGTCGATCAATGGGCTGGACTACAAAACAATTAAAGAGAAGAACCTGGAAAATCACAAGCTGTTTCAAAGGAGATGTTAAAGACTTTTCTTTATTTCGATAAAATAATGGGGCCTTAGAAAGTGTTTTATTTAATGACCAAGGCATTTTCATATAAGTTAAGTATTTGGGTTCCACACTCTGGCAATATGAAAAGATGCAAAGGCTTCTGGGATTTTCAAAGATGTATAATAAATTGTTGTGAAAAATGGAGAAATTTTTTGTTGAGGCTGTAACTGGCATAGTTGTGCTAGCGGAGTGTTTTGCATAGTCTGCAAATTCCTTTAGTATCATTGTTGTCTGTTAATCACCCATCTAGAAAGGGACAGCAACTGTCATTGACGGATGATGAGTGAAAATATCTCACCACATCCCAAAGGAAAGACGCAGCAGCAAGAAACAGCCTGTAATATATTATCCTTATGCTGGAAAACGTGAGGCCAATTACTGTTCCTTTGACAGCTACTGCACCCAGCCTTTTTACACTGGGCACCTCGGTATGAGACAGGACAGCCAAGAGCTTTGCTGATGTAATGCTAATAATTGCACACTAATAGGCTTCCATGCAAATTGTGTATAACTCAGTGCTGGATTTCTCTTCAAGAAAAAAAGGTTAGTATAGGTAGATGTATAACATTTGGACAAATTTTACAATAAAACTGGGATAGTAATG
Organism: Ploceus nigricollis; assembly: GCA_013399945.1. Lineage (NCBI taxonomy): Eukaryota > Metazoa > Chordata > Aves > Passeriformes > Ploceidae > Ploceus > Ploceus nigricollis. The sequence goes on along the minus strand of VXBC01000360.1, from coordinate 747,107 downwards.
TAGCTAAGATACCAAGCTCCATCTAAGTCCCTATTTTCTTAAGGTTAGGAAGAGTTTAAGTTGCACGTAAAAATATGCAATGTAACCGATATTTTCAAATTGTATAGAAGTGATTGCTAAAAGAAGAATTGTGTCTCACTTTTATATTAATAAATACTTTTTTTCCTAAAATGCAAAGTGAAGCTTTGTTCACCAAGTAAACAAAAAGAACAACAAAAAAATCCCATAAAGTACTAGTCATATTTCTGCAGTCCCTCAAAGTACTACATACAGAGGATTTCTATTTTTGTCTTTAAAATGGAGGAAGAATAAATGAAATTATATACATTCTATGAAGAAAAATTAATTTGGAGGTCATACAACTTTTACATTTAAACATGAGTTCTATTTTTCTATTTGCAGCACTCAGCATAATGCAAAAATAACTCTGTCTGTCTTATTATACTTTCAGTATAGCATCTTCAGAGCAGTAGTAATAATTCACATACAGAAAATTTTTGTACGCATACCGAGAAATTGAAACAGTACTCAACAGAGGGCTAAATTTAATAAAATTTCTCTCCTTATAACAAAGGTTACTGCATAAGTTATCCAGTTTAAAGAAAATCATTGTACAAGTGAAAGTTCTTATACAGCGTGTGTCCTACTGTGATGGCAGAATAAAATGTTCAGAAAAAAAGTGAATATAAGGAAACATTTTTCAGAATAGCACTACATTTCACTGTAAATGTCAAGTAGAGCTATTCTGAAAAATGTCACAGCAATAATTACATGGAAATGGTTCCATGTAATGGTGTATACCATGTAATGGTGTATACCATGAAATGGTGTATACTATGTGGTCACATTCAGTGTATCAATCAAGGGAAGTTAATATTACCACCAGTTGCTCGAAGAGCATCTAACTATCTTCTAGAGTAAAAGCTCCTCTAAAGAAATTTATGCAGTTCTTAAATAGCCAAATATTGAAATTTTATTTAGAACCTGGACTAAAATGCAATTTCTTTTATATTAACTTCAAAATTAAAAAAATACATGTGTTCTTGGGAGCTCAAGGCTATAAGACTTCTGGGTCAGTGACTTGAGCTCCTGTTATTGAAGGAAGACATAGTGTATAAGCCTTCTTGTACATTTCTTAATCTTCATCTTAGAAAGTTTTTGAATTTTTTTCCTTCACTGCTCTGAATAAAATATTGTTTCAATACTTGATGCTTCTCATGGTTTGAAATTACTAATTAACAACATAAATTCATTCATGCTCACATTATATTATTTCCTTCTTTTGACAACTTTATCCTTTAGCTTTATTAGGTCTCCTCTTGCCTGATTTTTCACTGTCTAAACAAAGCGTATTGATAGTCTCTCTCTTCTTCCTTCTACTTAAGTAAGCCAAAGCATTTTTTTTTAATTGCAATAGGACAAGTTCTACATTTTTATTTTTATTTCCCTTTTAGCTGTCCTTCCCTATATCAGCTGGCAGATTTTTTTTCAGTGCAATATCCCAACAAGATTTCAGCTCAGTCCTGTGCAATAACATTCTTAGCTCTGCTGGAAATAATTCACATGTTAAAATCTTGGATTTCATTTACTTTTCCCATTCAGCTGTCATATGGTGGAGAGGTTTATAGGCATCCTATGGTAAGTAACACAACCAAGTTTTAATGGGCTGCCTGCAGCTCATCAGATGAAAACTTGTCAGTACGCAGGATAACTCTGTTTTTCCCAATTTAAAAGGTTAGCTAAGATTCGCTGTGTCACTCTCTGACTCCTTTATATTGACTATACTTTCCCATGATTCCTAATCCATCAGTCTTCTGGGTTAACACACAGTTACCTTCAAACTGATATCACTAATATTAAGGAGGAGACAATAAAAAGCAATCAAGCAAAAATCTTTTTAAAGTCAGGCACAGCTTCATAAAAAATTTGAGTCCATGCCAAAGTGCTTTTCTATTTCCCTGGCTTGTCATGCTGTGCCACAAAAGAATTATTGCCTCTCTAAACCAATAAAGAAGTTCCTAAAATGGATTAGTACAAGTAAAAGCTTTTTAAAAATCTGTCTGACCTATCACAGGTTACCATAGTAGAAATATTTATATTTTAAAAATGAAATAAAAAGGTGAGAGAGAGAGAGAGGAAGAAAGGAAGGGAGAAGTATGAAGACCAACAAAATAAGTAGGTATATACATTTTAATGTGATATGGGCTGATGAAGCTGCAGAAAATTTAAATATAAAAGTAGAAAAGCAGAAACTGACATATCCATAGTCAAAACCAAAGATCTTGGAATATTATGTTGAAAATACATGCAGTCAATCCAAGAAATAGAACTTGAGCTTGGTAGGGTAATTCTGTATTGCACTGAGAAGAATATATGGGTAATTTCAAATTTTAAGAGAAGTGATCCCAGGAACAACTTTATCAGTAGTGCTTGCAGCTGAATGACATGTAATAATGCAGGCAGGATTTAAATCTGGTCCCAGGACAAAACTGAGAATTGTAAGAGTTAGTCAAAACATCAGCTTAGCCATAGTGCTGTTTGGAAAACAATTTTATGCTCCAAAACCTCTCTGCAGTGCAGGGGAACAGTAGCACCTTGCAGTAAGATCTACAAGACAGCAACACAGTCACAGGCAGTTGATAAAACACACTGAGAATAATGACTGGCCTTTAAGGAGAACTTTCCAAGGTTAACTATAGTCCTATCCAAGTCTAAAACTGACTTGAAAACAAGATTTTAAAATTCTATTTTTTAAGTATCTGATAAAAACTCATTCTTTGCCTTTGAAATACAGCATGACCGATAATAAAACTACGGATTTGGTTTTCAGTTTCTTTAAAAATACTAGGTATCCTTTTAAAAAAGTTTAAGGTAGACACATGAAAGGAGTTTTTTGCAACAGGTGAGCATGCTTAGTGGAGGAAGTTTGCCATCTACAGGATCTATAAAGACTAAGAGATAATTCATTCTAAAGTCTTAGGCACAGGATAAAAAAGTATGGAGTTTGTTTTGCGTGGTTCCAGTAACTCTTCACCAGAGGAAAAGACTGAACTTGTAGAGATGAAGAAAGTAGAATTGTTTTCTGGTTCTGCTTGCAGATTCTTTTAAATATCTGTGCACTTCTGTTTTAAAGTGAAACCTTGGGATTTGGAGACATTTTTGTAATAATTTCCTTTCAAGAATGGGGGTGATGGTTCCACCAGCTGATTGGGTGATTGAGACCATCATGGTGTTACATCCCACNAGATTCGAGTGAAACAACCCTGAATGACTGGTTCATTTACATATACATATATATTATCTATAGAAATATATCAATATAAAAGTATAAAATATGATCTAGGAAAATTTATAAGGAAAAGAAATAAAGAAAGCAAAAGTGTTGACAGTGAAGATGAAAGATATCAACACCTCTGAGTTCAGCAATGAGAAAAGTAGATGTCTGTTGGTCAAAGTCACGGTCACAGGCCCTGATCCATTTGGGGTGGGGGATGCGCACGAAACAAAGAATTCAGTAGGCTGATGTACATTTTGGTTCATGTGGCCAAATATTGAAATTTTATTTGGGGAGAGGGTTTTAATGCTGTGAGTCATGCACAGTCTTCTGAAGGAAGGCCCAGAAATGAAGCATCTGGGCTTCATTTCCAATGACCATCTGGAAATGGTTCAGTGGTCATTGCAGATGTTACCTCTTCCATAACTTGGGGTGAGAAGGGTATGAGAGGTTGCTTCCTTTCCCACGGTTTGCCACAGTGGGAATTTTGTCCAGATGCATTACCCAGGATGTGCTAACCAGATCCTGCCTCTGCCAGGCCTGCAATTAGCACCTCCCTGTCATGAATTCCTCCCTTCTGTGCTTATGTCAGGCCTGTTGTGGTGACTCATCCTATGGCAAGTTCATTCTGTGATCTTGACAGTGCTTGAGACAAAGCAACCGTGCTCTTTAAGTCCTTACATGTGGGGTCATACAAAATCACAGAACCCCAGAGTGGTGAAGTGGTTAAGGTTGGAAGGGACCACAGTGGGTCATCTGGTCCAACCACTCTTCTCAAGCAGGATCATCCCATGGCACAGGACTGCATCCAGAAAGTTCATGGATATATTCTGCAAGGGATACTCCGCAACCTCCTGGACAATGTGTTCCAGTTCATGCTCACCCAGTGAAGTTCTTCCTCATGTTCAGTTGGAACTTCCTGTGCATCAGTTTCTGCCTGTTGCCTCTTGTTTTATTGGTTGGCACCACCAAGAAGAGCTTGGGTCCATCCTCTTGGCACCCTCCCTTCAAATACTTGTTTATATTCATAAGGTTAAACAGGCCCAGATCCCTCAACCTTTCCTCCTAAGGGAGTAGTTCCAGTCCCTAATTGTATTCACTGCGCACTGCTGGACTCACTCCAGGAGCTCCATGCCTGTCTTGTCCTGTGGAGCCCAGACCTGGACAACAGCCCTGAGGCCTGCAGCAGCACTATGAAAATGGCACACCACTCTGTTAGTTGCTCCACCCTGATGCTCTGGGTGACTTAGTCTTTCATTTGACACTTTAAGTCCGTCTTTTTCCAGCTCCCTCTGTAGGGTCTTTCACAATTCCAGGGAAGCTTAACTCCCTGTGCAGCAAGGATTTAAGGCCCAGCTCTTACATGGCCAAGCTTTGCAACACTAGTAAACCCTTCTGAGAAAACTTTGAGGAAGGTAAATGTACAGTCAGAGTCAGGAATTATATGATGGGGGTCAATAGTAGGCAAATAAGTACAGGTCCTTAAAAGAAGAAAATAAAGAAGCTCATCAGGTTAGCTCTGTTATATGTATATGAGAATATTACACAGCTAAATTTAACTCCACATTTTCAAAAGACACACTGTGAAAAATCCAACTTTTTATTAAAATGTGGTCTAAGATGCACAAGGAGGAATTAGGAGTTTAATTATCTGGTGTTTTCAGACATGTCAAAGCTGGGATGTCTCTAATGATGTGCTGAGGCACCATATAATATTTTAAGATTAAAATAAAGAAATAAAAGAATTGAGGCATCTGTAGGGTTGCATGACCATCTAAAAGGGAGTATTTTGGATTAAAAATTTCCAGGTCATAGGTCTTTTTTGGAGATGTAATATTAATTCCATATCAAGATGGGCTGACAGAAATGCTTAACCAGCTTCTTGAATGCAGATGGAAGTACTCAAAGTAGACTAAGCTAATGAACAAAAGTGTTATACCAAGCAATAAAGAGGAACTTGGCAATACTAGTACTTCCATGTTGATCCTGTTTGCAATATTGAGCTTTTAGGATGAGGTTTCCTGATAGTTTAAACCAATCTTAACATGGGTTTATGCAAATTTACTTCACTAATTTGTGCTAGAAATGCGCAATTTTCCAGGTCAGGGAGGTAATTTGGCTAAAACATTGTAGCTGTATATATGGAGGGGAAGGAAAAGAGACAAGAAGGAATTAATTTCCTGCTAAATCAATCAATGGAAGGAGGAAGAGGCTGACCATAGAACTATACCCCTACAATCCATTAAAATATAATCAGTGTAAGAAAAACTCAATTAATAAATTGTTGATAATTAATCTGTTCATTAATATGGTTTTAATAATTTAATATGCTCATAAATAACTATAAAATGGCTTATACAATTTGAGACTTTTTATTTTTCACACTAAGATAACATAGAGGATTTATTTAAATAACTCTTACTACTTTTTTTCTACTCTGTATTTTCAGATATGTTTCCAGGGTCATAAAAAAGTGTCTGGCAACACTGTTCTTGCCAGCTGGAGCAATACAAATAAATTACAGAATATAAGAAGTAAACCAAAAACCAATCAAAACATATTCTGCAATTTTGTTGAGCAAATATGCCTGTTCTGATTACTGCTAGTGCTTAACAGTGTTTACTATCAGGGACATAAATCTCCAGATTTATGTTTCCTTACTGTGATTGCATAGTTTCTCTATTGTAACCTTTTTCTTCTATGTTTTCCTTTAAAGCTGGGGAGTCTGGGTACCCTATTTCTATTTCTTTGTCTAGAGTAAGAATACTTTATTTATTTATTTATTTATCTATTTTTCAAAGGTAGCAAGTTCTGTGACTGTCTGCATGTGATTTATTTTGTTTACTTGCAGTGTTGCTATTTACATAAATGCTTTCTTACCTCTTGTTAATCTGTTTTCCTGTCTGATAAGTCATTTAGTTATTGCCATTATAATTTTGTTATTAGATAGATAGACATGTTTTCCTGAGTACTTGCAGCACTAGCAACGTCATGTATTGGTTGTTTTACCTGTAATTTTTTCTTCATTTTTATATTTGTATTTTGATTTTCATATAATCATTCCTCTGTTTCTCTCTTTTTTTCTCTTAAACATAAATATTAATGTAGACCATATGTTGATAAAAACAATGTCAGAAAACTCTGTTAAAGATTTTTACCAATATGAATGTGCATCAGAAAACAAGATTCTTCATCTGGGGTTTTATATGGCATTGTTGGGACTCCAGATGTTTTCAGTGTTGCTGTCGCATATTGAAATGCACATAAAAGCACAGTTACAAGTAACATGTTTCTTCTGTACAATGCCTGTGACAATATTGTCATTGGGAATGTGCAGGGACTTACTCTCCTCCCCATAAGCCAGCTGGTGCCAGCTGATGGCCATCCTGCCTCATAGTCCCACCAAACATCACGTTCACACACTCCTTAGTGCAACTAACTTGCTTTGAGCAGAAGATTGGAAAATAGGTGACTTGAAGGTGCCTTCCAATCTAAGATATTCTGTGATTGTGCAATTCAAATTCAAGCAGTGTTCTGACAATGAATAATTAACAGAGATAGTTTTCAAACAGGTATAAAGCTTCCTCCTTACAAAAGTAAACAAATAGATCTATTTTCCCTTGTGTATGTCAAGTAAAAATTCTGAAAACATGTTTTGTTTTCAATCTCTTGCATTCCAGAACAGTACATGCAAAAGGGAAAATACTAGATAGGAGACAAGATAGTAGCCTGTTTAAAATTAGTTTCATCATTAGTTGTGCTGCTTCTGAAGGCAGAACTAGGGTGAATAGAACTGCACAAGCTTAAGAGAGGTGTTCCAAAATCTGGGAGAAAAACAGCTTGCAATGAAAACTATTTCATCATTGGATACACCAAGTAAACATTCAGTAGGCTGAGCTATTCAATAAATGTTTAATTGACACAAACATCTAGATCCTGATTCAGTTATTCCGGTGCTGCATCATTCATTTCCTTGGCACAACATAACAAAACAAAGCTTGAGTATAATTTTTTGTTCAACTGAAACAGAGCTTGTTCCCTATTTGTTTTTTATTATATAAAGACAAGGATATCATAAATCTGTGTAAAATTACATCTCCAAATAGTTCCTATATACTCCTATTTAAGCATTATTTGGGAATATAAGTCCCATATCAGTGCCCAGGTGCTTTGGTTTTGTTTTGTTTTATTAGGCAATATGGGACCATAGCAATATCCCCATGGTAATCTTATGCATCACAAAATGGGGAAAAATTGTCTTCAGTCAGCTTGCTTCTGATCCTGTTTTGTTTCTACAGCTGTTATGACTCTCCTACTCATTCTGGCTTTGTATCTGTTTTTACTGTAATTCTTTGTAGGTCTCTATTGCCTTTATTTGTGCTGGCTTTTGCCAACTAAATACAACCTTATATTCTCTAGTGGCTATATTGAAAGGACGTAATTCTTCTAAGTTATCCAAGCAAAAAAAAAACAAATCCAAAAATATATGGCTGATTTACCCATTAAAAATCAATTCATTTCATATCATGGATAATAAATTTCCAGTCATTTGAACACTTGACTATTCCTTGAGGTAACATGACACTTGTCGTCAACAGACCATAAATCTCTTTACAAAGGGGAGTAACAAAATTATTGCCCTTTTTAATGGTCCCAACTGGCAGATTTAGTATGTGGTAGCAGAACCTTCCTTTTTTGTCTAATTCATGATTATTTAAATATACCATCATGCAAAAGTAACCTCTAGTTCAAGAATGGCCCATTATGCTGAGTTGTCTGATAAATACAATGCATTTTGGAAAAAATAAGCATATAAGTACTCACTAAAATGCCAGCAGCTTTCATACACTTCATCAGTCTTGATAGACAATTACACTTCCTTTTGGTTATTTGATTTTCATTTGATTTTTGTAGTTGCAGACCCAGCTGCTTCTTTGCACACCAGTCTAGTTCTTTCTGAATATCTTCAACCTGAGAAAAGCAAACACTCTAATTTTATATTGATGGTTCTTTTTTCTATATTCTCAGACTATTTTTTCTGTCATTTACCATCAATAAATCTTCTACACTGACAGAATACCACAGCATCTTCTGTAGCCCACTATGCTCCATGGCCTATCATGTCCCGTGAAGTCAATCCTCATAAAAAATTTTATGTGAAGATTTTATATGAAGGTGAAATTACATTATCTGTCTCTGTTTCATAACATTTTTTTCAGGTACAGAGTTAGATCACATTAGAGGTAAAATTTCATTCCCTGGCTTTGACGTGTTTCACTGCAGTTCTGTGTAGCATCTAAAAAATCACATTTTTATATTTGAGATAACATAAATTTTTGAATATTTGTGCAGCTATATCCAAATATGTTGCAGCTCATATTAGATTTTTCTAGATTGCATTGCTTTCCATAGATAGTGATGTGACCTTACTACAGTGTTCTCAGTTTACCTCATGCCTTTTGCAATGGACAACGTAGTAATTGCATCTCAATCCGGGCACAATCTACTCAGAAATTGTCTTGCATATGAGATGATGCCTGTTTTCAGATAAGCTCTAAAAATTTCTCTGGATGCATGTACTCAAATCATGACTGCCATGGTGGTGTTAGAGAGTCCAAGCACTGATGCTTTACAAAGTAGTGCTTCAGTGCCATGTCATGAACATTGCCAAGTAATGTTCTTAAGTAGCAGTTGTCCCAATATATCAGTAAAAGGTGTTTCAAAAAAACACGTGCTGTGCACAAAATTAAATTAATTTTATCTGTAACCTTCTGTAATACGGCTTCTCCTGTGGTGCTTACACTGACAATAGAGACTTCTGTCATCTGGCTTGAATCTATGAAACAAGTATATATCCTTCACATTTTTCTTTATTCATTAATCAGATTGTATCTGGACTGAATTTGATATTTTGTGCTTCAGTAATGATAACGCTTTTTTTATTGACCAGTCATATTCTCTCTGATGTTCTTTCTGGTCTTCAACTATTTGACTAGTACACATTCCATTCTATTGATTCCACTTTTGGGCTGCAATTCTTTCTTTCCTGACCCTGTGTGAAAATGGAGACAGATCATTAGGCTTTTAATTTGCCATGCAGTGTCCTGAAAATTCGTGTTCAAATGGGTTCTCATCGACTCTGCTGAGAGTTTTCTGAAAACTGTTCTTTTTTTATCTAGAATAACGTAGAAACTAATCTCTGCTGTCCTAATAATTTACTAAACTCTCCATGAATCAGAAAAATCTAAATTTCACTTCTATTTCTGCTAATGAGTCAAATCCACTTTAGGTAAATCCTTTTTTATTAACTCTGGGTAAAACTCTGAATCTGTCACTGAAGGCTACATACTACATTCATTATGCTGTCATGCTCGTGTGGAGCTGTCACCTCTCACTCCTGCGCCGAAGGGAGCACCCAAAATTTGTAGGCCCTCATGAGTAAAAATGAATGGCAAAATTCAAAAGAGTCCAAAAAAGCTCACAAAATTTTATTATCATACTACACACTCAACATGGAAATTGATATATGCTTTACCCCTATCTTCTAATAGTAAGAGGAATAAAAGAATAAAACAAATGAGGGAAGAAAGAGAAAGTGAATAGAAATCAGATAGAAGAGAAAAAGGGATCATCAGTCATGGGTCCAACATCCACACACTGGAGCAGCTTATTAAATACTGCAGCCCATGGGAAGGACTCACTTTGGAAAAGTTTATAGAGAGCTGTCTCGTGTGGGAGGGATCCCATACTGGAGCAGGGAACAACAGTCAGGAGCAAGGAGAAGCAGAGACCATGTGTAATAAACTGACCACAGCCCCCATTTCCTGTCACTCTGTGCTGCTGGGGGAAGAAGATAGAGAATTGGAAATAACTTTATGCTGGGAAGAAGGGAAGAGTTGGAAAACCTATTCCTAAGATATAGATTTATTTCTTATTACCCTGCTCTGATTTGTTTGTAATAAAATCAATAATTTCCCCAAGTCAAGTCTGTTTGACAGTAAATGGTGAGTGATCTCTCCCTGCCCTTACTCAACCCACGAACCTTTCACTATATTTTCTCTCCCCTGCCCACTTGAGGATGGGCTGTGATACAGTGTCTTTTGTCAGCAACTTGTGTCCAAGCAAGAGTAGCCCACCACAATATGCAACATTAAGACTCTATCAGACTGCAGATTATTGTTTATTTTATTTCTTGATACTGCCTGTGGGTGTACTGAGTTGATCATACTCATGTTCAGCATGAAATCTGTGACAGCATTTAAATGACAGCTTGCAAACCAATTTTTAATTTTATTCTATTCTTTTTATATGTGGTTTTCTATTCAAACATTTTATTTCTGTCTCATTTGTGCAATTTTGCTTATTTGCATTAAGTGAACAATTTTGCATATACCAATTGCTTAGATAGACCATATTTACTATGGTTTTGGTGTTAACAGCAGTTATCTTCTGTGTGTCAGGCACTTGGCATAAGACTGAGATCCTATGAAAGGTGCTGTCGTGGCTTGTGTACAGCTCTTTGCACTGACAGTTCCACACACTTCACCAGGAACCACTCATCACACAGAACAGCAATCAGAACTTTTGAACACTTGCCTCACAGGACTGCCCAAAGACCAAGGCAGGAAAATAAGAATGAACATTGATGGAACATTCCTATTGATATAGGTCTTTTTATTTTTTTGGCCAAATGTATCTGTTCCTTTAAAACAGATTTTCAGATCAGGCGCTTTTAACAGAAAGGTAATGCAGTGGAAGACTTTCAACCACTTCTACTTCACAGCTTTTAGATGGTTAATGACAGGGCGGTCAAGCTATAATCTCTTTTGGACAGATGGCAGCCTCAGCCTTGTTCTGGGACTTGTGAAGGGAGCAGACAGTTGATTAGTTATTTTCCTTGCTCGTAGCAGCTGAAACAGTTTCCAACAGTAAGCACAGAGATCTGGCAGTTTCTTTGACCTCATCCAGTCCTCTGCTCTTCTCTCAGGCTCCCTACTGCTTGACATGCTCCTCCTCTTACCTTGTAAATTAATGAGTTGCAGAGTTCAAAATATCTTCTGCTGTAACAGCTGTTCCAAGAGGACTTTGCTGTTTGTGCACCCTCAATCATTTCCTGAGCAAAACTGTTAACATTTGGATGAACAACTTTAAAAATTAAAAAAAAAAAAGAAAAATCCCTGACTAATAGTGTCAGATCATTAATTGGGACCACCTGATGTTGTCATGCTGTTATGTGTTAGCCCACCATTTAGGTCAAGGCCAAAAAATACCAAAAGATTTCCAAGCCCTTGTAGTTTTGGTAGCTAAAAAACTAACTCAGACTGTCTTGCTTCAACTTTGTTGGATTTTTTATCTGTTTGAGTTTTTTGTTTCTTGGTTCTACAGCTTGTCTGCAGTTTTTAGAGGGGCTATAGATCAGTGGCTGGAATACACCATTTTGTTCTATTATGGACTTGCATTCTTCCATGATGACCTCTTCATTTCTCCGTTGAGTAGATGAGGCAATGGCTTACATACTATCTTTTAACCTCAACCTCTGTTTCCAGAAAGAGTAGCATGTTTTAAAGATACTCATGCTCACTGAAGAATTATGTTTTAGGTTCTCCAAGATGCGTCTCAATTTCCTTTTGACTATTAGCCCAGAAAAATGTAATGTCATTTTTAAATTCCTGGCCTAAGGGTTAATTTAGTTGTGAAAAACCATTGGCACTTAAAGGAATCATTGAAATAGATTTTTATTTTTTAATGATGGCATTTGTATTTCAGGTAAAGGATATGATTTTTAACTGAAAACTTGGATTAGGCAGGCCGAACATATTCAAAGCGGTATGGCCATGCTGTAGATTTTGGAGTGGGATCATAAATGTGGATTTATGATTAAGGGCTGTCTCTAAGAACAGTTCTCAGGAGATAAATTGATAGATCTGTGGCACTTAGGAAAAGGGGAAAGACATCTTCCCTCAGGTGAATATATTTTTGCTTTAACTCACCACATGCTAGAACTGGATCAAAAATTTGATATAATGAATGGGAGGATACAGAGCAGTATCTTGCACCCTTGTAATGAAAGCAAAAATTGTAAAACTGCTTTTCCATGTAACACCAGCCTCCACGCCAGTGTTATTTAGACAAAGGATACACATCACTTCATCAAAAACTTTCCTGGAAGGCAACAGCCTTCTCAAAATTATCATTTCACAGCAAAGAAGTTACCACAAAATGAGTGCAAGAGCAGTATACTCTTTTCAGTATACAGCATTAAAATATATAGGAAAGAAGTGAAAAAACCCAAGCTTTAAAACTCACCTAATCTTATCAGCTCTCTTATTTCTAGGTGAGCGGTGAACTTAGGTTTTAGTTTCCTATCCAATCACTTGAAAAGTTTCAATTACTGTTTCTTTCTATAGTGTGGTTCAGGTTTAGAAATAATCTCTTTTGGTTTGGTTTGCTTTTCATTCCATTTCAGCACCATATTCTATACATCAACAATATGCTCCTTCTTTTTCTCTGAACTTGTAAAAATCTCTCATGGTGCTAATTGATGCTCCTGACAATTTTTTCCTGTAGCTTTTATTTCACCCTGAAGAAGCATATGTAATAGGAAAATGCTACTGATATTAGTTGCCGAAGTGGCTGGTTATTCTTAGTAAATTTTCCACTGTGGTCTATTATGATGTTTTTGATTGGCAAGCAGATTCACAATGAGTGTTATCATGAACAGGAGAAAAAAACTGCATCAATTAACACAAATTAGCATCCCTGATTGAAGTTTGCAAAAAACACAGGCGTGAATGGAAGGAACACAGCAAACTGAATCCCCAAACTTCATTTCAATTTGTACTGGTAGAATTAAACGTTACATAGCCTAGAAATTTACACCAAGATCAGCTGCTGCACAGACTTTGATTTTCTAACAGATAAACAATGAGCTAAGGACGCACTGATCTATGTCTCACCTGTACAAAGCACTGCATGGTCCCTTGCTTTTACATATTTTTCTGAATTCTGGGATCATACCACAGAGGAGAGAAGCATAAAATTAACTACAAGATGAATCCAAATTATGTTCTTCACAGGATACAAACAAATGAGTTTGTCCCAACAGACATCCTGATAGGTTCTCAGACACCTTTCTCTGTACAGCTCTCTATTTTCCCCCATAACTCTCAGTGTAAATGGTCTCAAATATAATTTCCTCTATTTATTCTAAAAAGGTGACGCTAAATAAAACAATTTAAGGGTCAGAGATACACTTACTGGTGCCACTGCTACATGTTGTTTAAAGAAATATTTTGTGCTAATCTCCATTTCCCAGGATTACTACTCTCCTCCTGACACTGTATGTCAAAAGAAAAAGGCATAGCTAAGAGTCTGTCACATGAGGAGAGGAGGAAGAAGTTTCACTATCTTTCCCAAATGTGGTTTAAGGAAAAAGCCACCTGTGTTTAGAACCTGGAACTTCGAAGAAGAAAAAGGAAAACAGACACTTTAAGAGAAGAGGCTGGGAAGACTCAGCCTAAGCCCAGCATTGAGGGGGTACTTCAATATATGGAACCGATCTCCTTGGCTGTTTAACTGATGAACTGTATGGATAATAAACATAATCTGGAATACTGCAATTGCTAGAATGAAGGATCGAGCCAAGGCACACTAGGAGAAGCCTTGCATCTAGCTCCCTCTATAGATACCACAGAGGGTCACACAGTAATTTAAATGCTGGATGGACAGTGGTAGCAATAAAGCAACCATGCATTCATCAGAGGCTGTAATTTGTCAAATAAGAAGTGAAAGTTTCTCTTTCTGTAAAATAAAGTTATACTTCTTTCTCATTTTAGTAGTTTCAAGTAGGTATAAGTAGTTGCTGAACCTATCTGTTCACCATTAAATAAAGCACCATGCAGCATTAATTTAACCCTCTGTTTTTAAAGTTTGTATATGTTTATTTATTAGTATTGATATGTGAACACTTTACATATTCACTAAGACCTGTCAAAAAATGCATCAGCCTTTTCTCTGATCTCAGATTCTGCTCTTTCAGGATTGATGTCATTTGTATAGAATTCAAATTTACTTAGTTTCTTGTTATTAGTAATGCAGACTCCACTCAAATTCTCATCTCTATTTTCTAAGCTGTTCACCAGTTTCTGTATCATTTATTTTCTGTACAAGAAGTATTCTTACAGAAAATATGGAGGCAGTTATTTGCACAAGTTGTTTTAATTCTGGATAATAAAATCATGAAGACCAGTAGAACATAATGAAAATCAGAGTCCGTTTCTTGAATACTGTCTACTCACATATTCATCTTATCAGAAAAAAAAAAATAACCAAATTTGACAGACAGGATAATCACACATCCAGATTTTTCTCAAGAAACAGCTGAGCAGACTATGATTCTTCCACATTGCAAAGTGATATAAGGAGAAAGTCATGCTGGTATGTATAAAACATTGTGTGACGTGGAGACACAAAGCAATTAGTGAGTAATCAAATGTTGCTAAGAGGTGACATGTTCAAAGCAAGAAAAATGAAATACTTTTTTGCATATTTTTGGGATACTTTTGCATACATTTTTGGGAATTATGCCACAGAACTCTCTGAAAATTTGAAGATTATCTGCAGTTTAAAAGAAATCAGAAAAATTCATGGACAAAAAATCCATGAAGGGCCATTTATCTCAAAGCTAAAATAGCTGAATGAAGATGCTGATCTGGGAAATTTAAAATGCTTTTCTTTGAATGCTGTGAATTTGTGGAAAGTGAAAAATACCCAAAATTTCTGAAAATAGGTACAGCATTAGGAGACAATAGTAAAAATATTTGGTTTATTTTATTATTTCTGTCTTGCATTCTCTAGATTGTGCTAAAAAACATACTCATCAAAGTCATTTTCTTTAGGGTATCATCTGAACTATAGGAAAATACCTGATTTCCTGAAGGACTGAAAGGCAGTATGTTCTTCCCAACAAGCTGAGCAAAGTGGCTTTGGATAAGGTATGAATTTCACTGCATCATCCAGCCCCTCCAAACAGTGCCAGTCAATGTGCTACAGCTGGTAGATTAATCCTGCTTACCAGCTCCTAGAAGGAGAATCAGGTGGCTCCTCCACTTCTGTTTCACAGAACAGTGCAAGGAAATTGCATCTGTGCCATGTACTGGGCACATTTTTCATTGGTTTCTGTTTTGATGAAGAAAAGGATAAGTCAGAGAATTTTGCAAGTGGGAAGAGAAATGCTGCTGTACAAAGGCAGAATTCAGGAAAAAGAGTATTGCTTTGAGGGGGTAAGTAGACAGGTTGGTTGAGGGACTACTATCATAGGATAAAGGATATGTTTGACTTTTTGATATTTTGTTGCTTAATTGAATTACATGGCCCTTATAAAATACTTTCAAACTGTTGAAAAATTAAAATCTCTTTCAGAAAATAAAAGTATATTCAATATAGAATTTAAATAGTTTCCTTGGAGAATAGAAAAGGCTTTCCTTACTTTTTTTATTATTATCTCTTTATATTTTTCAATTTCATCTCAATTAAAATTACTAGAGGTGTAAAAACTTTTTCACAAACATTTCCGTGAACAAGGTGGCCTTTTATGTCATCAGTTTGTTTCTCATCAATAATTTATGAGGCCTAAGTCTTGCTATGTTCATAGAAAATAAGTTTTATGCTAATAGTACTTTTAAATCTTTTCATGAAACAAGTTTAGTTGATTAAATTATATTTCAGCAATGAATTATATATAGGAAAGGCCATCCTGTCAACCAATAGATAAAATTGGTTGACAGGATGGCTACATCCTGTAGCCAATTAAAATTGGCTACATGAAGAGTAGGTTTTGGCAGCAAGCAAAAGAATGCATTCTTCTTGCAATGAGTTTGCAGACATGTAATTATTACAATGCTTAGGTTCATAGAAAAACTCTAAGGAAAGTTTAAGTAGGAAAAAACAGTGAAGAGAATAACCTGTTCAAAAGAAATTAATGAATTGTAAATGAGAATTTTAACTCAGAATAGTTCAGCTTCTTAGCTGAATCTCAGTTGCTTACTTTGCTATATTGGCCTTCAATTTGCAAATAAGTATTCCACAAATTTCACAAATGAAAAATTACAATGTAAAAATATTGTAAAGAAGAAATTATTGTCACACTCACTAACTAATATTTGTGTTAGCCAGAATAATTAAAAGTTTTTGGAAAAAATACAGTGTTGAAACAAATGTATAAATAAAGACTATGAAGACTTTAATTTTGCAGCCTGCAAGTCAATAATTCTTCATAGTGGTTTGTGTAAAAGCAATTTTCTAGAAAATCAAAACTCTATATTTTGTTCTTGTTTCTAAGAGTACTTAGCCCCTTTGAGGTCACGATTCAAATTTTATCAATGTAGCTAAGTGTTTTAGTAAAATCATATGCAAAACTTACATGCAAGCAATATAAATTTTTATACAGTCACGACAAATACTAATTTGCAATGTTGATCGTGCAAGGAGTGCAATCAGAGGTTAAAATTATTAACTTGTCAAGTGGCATAACAAAGCCTATCCCCGCTTTAATAAGTAGGTAGTGCTGGATTTTCCTTATTTTTTGACAATGTCACATGAAACAATGTGCTTTGAAAAAATATAGTAATATTAACATATAAATTCAATGTTCAAGGAACATTTTTCTCTTGTTTTCTTTCATAATATAAAATAAAATCTATTCTCTGGTAAAATACAAAGTTATAAGAATGAATATTCTGTATCACAACTGATATTTCCTTTGAAAAACATAGCAGACATTGCAGGAACCTTACCATACTGGGGCCCAGCTCACAGCACTGTCATAATATTGTTAACTCATTTCATCCAAATTTACCAAATCTTAATATGCTGCAGTAAAGAAAATAATTTCAGCATTCACTTCAATTACGTAATTGTATACTGTTATTTTTCACACAAGTCTTAGCCACTTTCTGTGCATAGAGGAAAGGTAAAAGAAGCCAGAAATTTCCAACAAAAAGAGGTACAATCTTATCCCATAAGGACAAAAGCATTCTGTGTTATTATGGAGACATAATAATTGCAGAGACTTTTAAGAAAAACAAACAACAAAAAGCAACACATTAAAAAAATTTATGCTGTACATGTAGAATCTCTTTGGTGCCTGGCACAAAGCAGAAGGCCCCTCATTTATGATTTGTACTTACCATTACTGTATGTTGCTCTTGGTGCTTTGTTAAAAACCACCTCAGTCACTGTCTTCTAGACCAGGACAATGGTCTTTCTGCAGTGACATAGCAGCTGTAATTTTTTTTGGTGCTTCAGAGGGGATTAATTGTCTGCAATGGTTCCTTCTCCATTCCTTTGTCCTCCATTTATCTTTTCCAGAGGAGAACAGGGCCCCTTACTTTTTTTTTT
>VXBC01000360.1:676286-729391 GCA_013399945.1 Ploceus nigricollis | reverse complement strand
TTCCTTTGTCCATTTATCTTTTCCAGAGGAGAACAGGGCCCCTTTGAACTTTTTTTATATCAGTAGTTGATAATTAAAATCAGTCCAAAGCACATAATAAAACCAAATTGCCAACATCTTCTTACATGATTCTTGTAGAAAATGGAGTCAAACCACAGGTTCAAGTGTCTCGAAATAGTAGGAAGGTTGTACCTTAAATTTATTTCCCTTTGTATCCAAGTGCAAATATAATTTTATTTTGTTGCTTCTTATCTTTACAGAAATGTAATAAAAGCTCTTTTACTTGTTGCTACAAGAAGCTGCCTAATTCTGTCTAAACTTTCCAAGTGTTGTGCATAAAAGTGAATGGAATAGAAAGTGTTCCTGATACTTCTTATTATAGGCTAATTTGAATGTCGTTGAAGGGAAAAGGAATGTTGAAATAGTGAATGACAAAAGAGAACAAGAAAGGTAGGCATATGACCTTGATTGCAATTTAGAGTTGTCACTAAACATTACACAAATCCTTAGGAGCTGTTGTTTCATATATTATTTGTGACACTCTCAATAAATATTGAATTAGATGTCCTGCGGTGTGCTTAAAACAAAATGAAAGTGTATTTAAAGTACCAAGATAAAATAGTACTTATTATGGCTCTAATAAAACCTCATGTAGCTTTAATATGACACATTAACTCTACACAGAATTCCCATGGCTCATGTACTGTGTAGACTTCTATTCACTTCATAGGAGGGCTGCGTTAGTTCACTTTTGGGATTGCCTTAGTGTGCCCATTTATAAACTTTGAGCTTTTATGAGTTTTTCTTGAGTTTTACCTGTCTTCAGATGTTTATAGCTTCACCCATGCTCTTAGTTTAATCTTTTTTTTTTTTGTTCAATATCTTCTAGAAAATCAGACAAATTCCATCATGTGCTTTTTATGTAGCTTCAGAAATAATTTCATAGTTAATGTATTGCTGCATGTTGGCCTGAATATATAGGCACCATGTGTTTATTCCTGTGTTGTTCCATTTGTGAGAAGAAATTGACAATGGAAAGATTCCTCTTTAGATTTTCCCAGAATCCCTACGGTGAGTACTGTACAAATCTTGTTACAAAATTTTTTTGGAGAATATATTTAATACAATTTTAATGGATGGAAAGTTCTGATAAATTACTAAAGTTCTAATTTTTAATCTGTTCTTCATTGTGATTATTTGTTTCACAGCAGGGTTTGTCACCTTATAATCTTTTAAAGTTCTCTAAAGAAGAACAAAGATCTTTTAATATTTGGTACAAATCATCTCTTTTAGAAGGCTTAAAATTGTGCTGTTTCCCATGTCTCTTGCCTTTTTTGTGGGAAAATCTTTGATTTATTGTTGCAGTACAAGCTGATCTGTGGTTAGCATTAATCCAGTTATAAATAAGAAATCCAGCCCAGCTCCATAAACCAGCCTCTGGGCTGACTGACAGAGGTTTCAACCAATAACAACTCTCCTAAAATAAAAGCATTTGACTGGTTCAGAGTCTGGTGGGTGTAGAGGCCAGACCAATGACTGTGTAGCGCCAGGAGTTTTTTAATTGCCTGTAAAAGCTGTTCAGGAACAATAAACCAGGCTGTTTGGCTGATGAAGCAATGGAGGTCTGTCATCTGTTGTCTCAGACATATGAACATCATGGTATCAGTTTATTATTCAGCCTTTCATCTCTTTGACATCTTTTACCATGGGAAAATAGGATTTAACAAAATAGCTCTGTAAAATGAACATTTTGTAATACCTGGTCCAACAAAGACATAATTGATCATATCCAGTTTTTGGTCCATTTCAGGAAACTTCTAGCTATTTTCCTAAGTTTTACTCCAATAACACCTATAGAATAACCAGGTTTTGTGTTGCAATTTATTTTTCAACTTTTTTTTTCCAGACTATGAAATTTCTATTGTTCTTCCAAAACTATTCTCTTCTTTTAATAGCAACACAAACTCAGAGTTTCTCCACTGAAGCTTATGCCTAAAACACAGGCTTGGTCTTGCTACCAAAATTTTTAGTGCAAAAACTATTTTGGGTCTATATATTCTCATTAAAAACAAAAACGAAAACAAACAAAACTAACAATTAAAAATTGTTGTCCAAATCCTGTTTTCTTGGTTACAAAATTCAGTCAGGGGAGACTTCCACTTTATAGTAACCTTACACCTCTTCCAGTCAGCATCTCACATGTACTACTGTTTTATGCTTTCTCAAGTTTCTTTGAGGTTGCCTTTCATCTCCACCTTTCTTCACTAAATGCCTTCTTTTCAAAAAACGAAAGGATGACACAGTGTCCTTTTTCACCCTTACCTCCAAAGGCTGGGAGGTGTCTCCATCCCTGAGACTGTAATTTCCTTATGTCTAAATTCAGGGGAAATCCCTTTTCAAGACTGCAGCACTAGACCTAGCTGTGAATTCCCCCTTAACTATGAGGTCCCCTCTCCAAAACCTGCTTTGCACATTGAACAGATGGCACATGAGAATGTAAAGGTAAAAAACCCTAAATATTTTGGTTTATACTGTTGCCAGGAACATGGCATGAACTGGGTGGTTTGTGTGGCAAACTGCTGAAAATTGGAAAGTGTTTGAGCAGTAGACATAGCAGGTGTGGTTTTGGCATATTTTGGACTCCAGCTGAATCATTAAAGTAAACCAGAAATACTGAGCAGGCATTTTCCATGTAATCAAACAGGAGGAAATATTCAGGTATTGCATTATTCACCGCTGACTTGAATGTCTTGAGCATAATTGAAATGTTTTTTTTTTTTCCTACTGCTGTTCTGCATCTGTCTGGTCACAAGGATATGTTTTAAATTGTTTGACAGGGAGGATTGTTGGACAGGATGGACTGTGTTATTTTGAGGTTTAACTCTGAAGATATAAAGGTGCACTGGGCCAGAAATAGTTAGCAGGTTCCTCAGTAAACGAGCAGTAGTAAAGTTTCCCCATATCTTCAAACAAAATTAATACATGTTCCCATTGTGTCAGTTGCAAAAATTATGAGTGATCCAGAAAGAGAATGAAAAAAGTCTTATTCTGAGTAAGAGAAATAAGTAAACATCAGAATGTCAGATGAGTTGCCACTTATGTAAATTTTGGTATTTATAAACTAGGCTTGCTGAAACAAACCTTATTGAAACAAAGAGACTTTGACCTCCATCCATCATTGAACAGACAGAAATTCACTGCTGCATTTCAGACACTGGCAAAAGAGCAAAAACTCTTTTCATGGAGGATGGATGAGCTGTATTCAGCAAGAGAAAGGCCAGAGAAACTCCTGCTTTATCAACACTCTGTACCCTGGAGTGTGGGAAGCTCCACACCATGAACCTTCCCCCCACCGCATCAGAGTGGACAGAGTAGCAACTGCAGCACCCTGCAATTGCAGCACTCTGTTCCATGGGACCATCTTTTTCTTTTGCATTCAAGGTCACCAAAAGTTGCTGAAGAACGAAGAATAAAACAAAACTGTTAAATATTGCAAATTGCTGCAAATGCTGTGGGGCAGTGGGACTTCCATTTTGTATTGCTGGAGGCTTCTGGGGAATGTGTGTAGGGAAGAAGGAGATACACGTGTGAAAGCTTCAGAAGAAGTGTGAAAATCAGTTTTAAAATGTAGGTTTTGTCTTTAAAGGTGAGGCTCTAAGTAGGAAAATTGTTTCAATCCTTTTCTGCTTAAGAAAAGGAATTGTACAAAATCACTGATAAAGTCATGGTCCCATCAATTTTTTCATTGGGTTGTTTGGGTTTTTTGTTTAGCAACTGGATCAAATAGGATAATGGAGAACTAGCATCTTACAAATACTTTCTTAAATATGATTTTTAATGGTTCTAGACTTTAAAAAAAATCATTCTGTTATTACTTGTGTGTAGTGGTTTTGCACATCTTTTAAAGCATCTGCCTTAAAATATCCAGATGTCAGAACAGTGAGAGACAGTGATAGCCTTGATTCTCACATATCTTCTGTTCTTCTCCTCCCTCTTGTAAATAAGAAGGGGGGCCAGGGAGGGAGACGGGGAAAGAATTTTTCTGCAAAAACTAAACTCTCAATGGTGTCAGAACCTTCAGTGTTCTAATGGTTTTATGTGTTAAAGTTTAAGTCTAGAAAGGGATGAGAATGCATGTTCAGGATATTATTAAAATAACTAAGCAGAAGAAAGTGAAAGATATGGCATCAACAGTTCTCATAAATTTCAAATTTCTCTTATACATATTCTCCACTTTCTCAGGGAGAAGAAAAGCATTGTCAATTTTCTCAGAACATTTAAATCCTTGCATTTTTTTTTATCTCTGTGTAAGTACTTTGTAATGTTTATGTAATGCTCAAGAGAAAGAGCTAGATGTTTTTGACTTATGTTATCTATATAAAGGAATGCTCTTAAAGTTCATAATTCTTGGAAAAGCAAAATGAAGATTCAGGCCCAGTTTTTAGTAATTTGCATGGAAGTTATCTTTTAATTTTAAAAGCTTATTTTCCTCTGAATTTTTACTTTCCCACCTTAAGGTAGTGTTCTTTAATACAATGAACAGGTTTTTTTTAAACACAATATTTTAAGATGTACTGTCTGTGATCTTTCTCATACACTATTTCAGGTGTAATAGAGACATCAGCTTCCCATAGGAAACCTGTTTTCCAGTTTTACATTATTCATTTTGTGTTTTCCTAGCAAGAGCAGTTTTTGTGCACAAAATATTTCCATTTTTATTTTGGTTGTAGCACATTGTTACGCTTAGCAGTTCACTTAGCAGTTACTCCATTCTTTCATGTCTACAGGGACTGAGCATTGTTTAGAGCCATGGCTGAATAAAGAAACCACTTGGTACACAGATGAAAAATCTTTGCTAATTCTGTATAAATATATTCTTTTATTTGACATATATTTCTTTTACTATAATAGTATTCAAATAAGAGCTGGTCACTCTGAGAGGCCATATTCTGGGTTTTTTCAGTTTTCATGCTTTTCTTTGGCAGCATTCTAAGATCATTAAACAGTCTGTGCAGAGATATCCCCTCTTTCTGTTGGAATTGTTGCACTTGCTTTGAAATGAATGACACTCAGGTTGCCTTCCCAAGACCTCCAACTCTCCAATTAGGCCTCATGTCTTATTTCCCTGGCCTAGAAATATTTTTGTTGCCCTAGAAATCAATTTTCCTACTAAGATCTCATTCATATAATTTTTCTTCTGGCTTTTTTGGGTATTTTTTTTTCCTGCATTTGCCAGTTATGTATCATCGAGATGTGGGATGGGCAGCAGACCTCCCTCAGATTAACAGAACACCTGGTGTCTGGTTTCTCAGATTTCTCAGAACACCTTCATTACTGAATAATTGCATGATTACCCACAGAAGCATATCACTGCATAAAAATGATAAAACGGCAAAGATGAAAATACACATCCCAGTGAAAGGGATGGAGAGGAAAGAGTATAACAATAAAGCAATAAATCTGTTGGCACTTTACATGAATGGGGAATAAAAGAAACATCAACACTACACTAAAAAAAGTGCATTAGGCCATTCAGTTTGGATGTAGAATAACTTAGTTTTTATTTGCTCATTATGTTAATAAATATTCCATTTTTAGTACCTTAAACCAGAAGAAAGAAAATTCATCTAAATTAAAGAAAGCTAAGTATCTAAGTTAAGAAAATGTACAGTTTTGATTATAATTTAAGGTGTATAGAGGAAGTTTATTTTGAATTTTTGGATTTGAGGACTTGGATCAAGAATAGTCAAGAATAATTCTTGACTATTTTCATTATAAAAGAGGGTTTTTTTGGATGAAAAGTAATCCTAAAACATTTTTTGCAACGAAATCAGTGTTTGTCTTCTAACCCCATGTCCTGTCATACAGTGGTAAAATTGAAAGACAAATAAATTTGCTATTTTAAAAAATGCTATTTTTTTTTCTTAAAAACCAATTGAAAGGTAGAAGAAGAAAAAAAAGTCTATTTGTGCTGAGAAGATCAGCCTTCAGACTGATGTTAATATTTATTTTTTCATCTCTCTTTTTTTTCTGACTTTTCCCCTGCGTTTGATGGCTGTGCTGTGACAACAATGATTTTTTTTGTTCAAATAGCTTTACTGTAACCTTTGACCATATCCAAGAGAGGTCTAGGTATCCAAAATAAAGACCTGGTTTTTTACAGAAGGAGTTGACCATGTGGAAATATGTATCTACAACCTCAAACAAGCCCCAGTATTCCACTGGCCTACTGTGGATCAAAATTCATTTTTTGGTTTAAATCTGTATGAAATTGCCCATGTAACAACAATCTGCACAAGGAAAAAATGTTGGGAAAAAAAAGAGATAAAATAGGTTTCAAACAGTGAACACTGTTTTTGTAATACACAGAGAGATTTCTATTTCTTCTCCCTAAACTCAGTAAGGTGTTATTATTTTAGTTCAGGAAGGAAAACAGATGTCAATATCTAATATCCTTGAAAATCACTTTCCCACTGTGCATGACTATATTACTCTCTTCTACTGTCCCCACAGCTCCCATTTCTCTTTACTAGATAGATATTATTCTCTTTTTCCTCTCCTGCCCTTATTACATGTCCTTATATACTTACTCAATATTTTTTGTAGATGTCTCAATTTTTTCCTGAATACAGTTTATCTTTTAGGCCTTTCACAGTCTGCTATTTCTGATTCTTCATGACTGGTGTACTCATAACTCTGATAAATGACTTATTTTGCTTATTATCCATATCTTAGGGATATGAAATCTGATTCTGAGTTATAACATCATAGGCTGTATTTTAGTAATTTCAGCAGGGACAGGATTTGAATCATGTTTGCGTTCTTTCCTAAGGGAGAGGGGATTATATGTTTAGATATGCATTTGAAAAAACAAGTTTTGGACCATTTTGTTCTTCAGCTGGAATGCAATGCTTAGCTTCATTCAAATTTATTTGAATTTAAGTGTTGTGGTTTCCATGGAAACACATGTCAGTCTTCCTGAGCATCAACTCTTTTCCTTTTTGTAGACATTAGCTCAGCAAACTGAGCCCACGGTTTAGTGGTGGGCTTGGCAGTGCTGGGTTAATTGTTGGACTTGATAACCTTAGAAGTCTTTTCCAACACAAGTGATTCTACTATTCTATGATTGTAAGAGTAAGATGGCCCTGGATACATTGAAAATCCAGTCTGGTGAGGAATATGAAAGGAGAAAGGATTGCTTGTTTTTCCATGGTAAACAGCTTTGCAACAATATTGTCTTCAGAGTAGAGGAGAAAGGTTTAGGTAATTGTATGGTCTGTGCTACAGACTGTCTGTAGTCACAAAAATTAATTTGAAAAAATCAGTAGTGGTCTTATCTTACATGTGTGATCACCAACTTGATCTACCTCGATTTTCTGTCCAACATGAAGAGGAAGGTATTCTAATATTTCAGTCATGATGCATTATTATTACTTCAGAACTATCTGAGGGGGTGATAGCACTTCTTTTCATTCATCAAATATTGAATGCAGTCTGAGCTTGAATGCGAAGTTCCTCTCTCTCACAAATATGAGAGAGTTCTCCACAGCCTGACTTCATGTCATCCAAGTCTCTCTCCTGCATCTACAATTCTGTTAAAAAATCAGACAAGTCAACCTACAGCAACACAACACACTGGATATAGCATGCATTCCTTCAGCAAAATTTCCAGTGAAGTCAATAATTCCTTAGTCTGTAGAAGTCCATATTGCCATTTAATGACATGAAAGGCCCCAGAAAATGTAGCCACCGCAACTATTTCAACACCACTTAGCCAGGTGGCTGTATCTCCAAGAGCAGGTGCTAATGACAAAGCATGATGCAAGACAGTGGGTACCTGTTTCAGTTACTGGTGTTCATTAGGAAATATTAGAGGAAACAATAAGTCAATTTTAAGCTGATGTTTTACACAAATATAAAATTATATTTACTGATGGGGTGTAAGAATATGCCCTGAGTGTTTTGACTAATTAGTTGAGCATTCTGAGCAGCTGCCAGTTATCTTGTCCAGCTAAACAGTCATGATTTAACAGTGGAATCTTTGTAAATTCTCTTTCTCTCAGTGGGAAAATAAAAAAAAAATGTCATTGCACAGATGTCCATATTTCTATGCATTTTTTACAAACTAGGTATTGTGTAACCAGTTTTAACATGAGTTGTATTCACAACACTCCCTTGAGAAAGGCTTCCACAAACTGAATTCTTAAAAAAAAAAATGGGAAATGTTACCATTTTAAACTACTGCTATTTAGATTGTTTTACAAAGGCATTACTTTCTTAAGCTCCTTGTCAATACAATCAAACCACTCCACAAGCAGTACAGGTATGTAGTCATGTTACTGTGCAGAAAAATGCATTCTTTGGAGATACTGTCTGTTTGATAGCTAATAGTGAATAGAGGGAATGAGAAAACTTTTTTCTAAGGTGGAATAAATATTTCAAATACATATATTTAAAATATCCAGGAAAGCAGAAGAAATGCCTGACAAGAATATGTGGCTGTAAAAAATCAGCAGTGTCTAGACAGGTATACCCTACTAAGTTCAACTTTATTTTGAGGATGAATATGATTTTAATAATTGAATGTGTGATTTGGCATGAATTTAACTTACCAAAATGAAAAGAGGTAGTTCTAGGACCTTTTGGTCTTACTGTAGTCCAATGCATCTGCCCAGGGAATCCCAAATAGAGCAGAAATCATCTATTAGTTGTGTAAGGGAGACTCATTCCAGCTACGTTAGCCCAAGATGACCCAAATGCAAGAAACTCTGAATTTCACACTCAAATACCTCAGAGGCAGGCATCTCTTGTAAATCTAAAATATCTGTTTTCACTGAAGGTTATAATTCCACTAGAGCAGGAAAATCAATCTGAAAGTGGTCTTAAGATGGCTATAGATTCCAGATATAGTTAAGAGATTTGGTGGTTTGATTTTGGTGGGTTTTTTTAAGCTGATATGTGTGAACAGGGGTTTCCACTGCTTAAGTCACTGATAGTACTGAGGATTAGAATGAAATGCAGGGAAAGGCTCCTAATTATACAATCTGGTACAAGCTGCTGAAGAGGAGTTACAAGAAAACTCTAAAAGGAGAAATAATATATTTGGCATAGAATACCTTGATAAAAGTCTGATTTACATTTGAAAGCCAGCTGAGTACTGCTAGAATGATTATGTTTTACAAAAGAGAAAAAACAAGAATAACATTAAAAGTAATAGAATTTTAAGCCATGCAGAAAGAGTCGAAACAGAAAAAGAATTATTTTTAACATAATTATTTTCATTTCCTTCAAAGTCTACAGAACCCACTGACAATATTTTTATGTAGCTATTTTTACATTTTTACTCAAATTACTTTGAACTACCAGTGTGTCCATAAGTGAAAAAGCAATGTTATTTCCACTGTGAGGGGGAGAGGTTATTTTCTGTAGCTCAATGTACTTTTATTAATCAGTGACTTACTTTATCATGGGTTAATGATACGTTTCCTTTCTTGACAAGACAACTGATTTTCTCAGCATGCACACTGCAGGTTCAGTCATCCTTGCCCCACTTGGCTCATTCCTTCCAGTCAGTAGCTCAGTCAAACAATTCTTTTCGCTGATAAGATTTCTTTGGCAACTCCAACATGCATTTTTTTTCTTTTTTTCTAGTGTGCACGCTCACTGCTGAGTGAAGTTTTCACACCTTTGTTATGCAGCTCCCACACTCCTATTTTTTAGGAAATGGGTTCTGTATCCAAAGCACATATGGGTTCCATTAATTGTTGCGGCATGGATATATCAGTCAGAACACTTAAAACAGGAAATTAATCCATGTGGTTAATTACATAGTCCTGATAATTGAAGTATGCTGACATTTATAACAGAGTTAGGATTGAATTATAAAAGCTGTGAGTAGCCAACTCCAACTATTTGTAGGAAAACTAACTCAGTGTTTCTGAATGGTGAGAACAGTTTTGGAAGTGGTTGTTTTCTATGATTCTTTTTTCTTCTGTTAGTTGGAAGGTTATGTTGTGATGTGGTATACTGTGCAATCACATTCATAGGATAATAGGCAGGCAGGCTGGAAAGAGAGAGGAGGAAAATATTCATCCATTAGAGGAGGATTGCATGAGCAGAGACTGAGAGGACTAAGAAAAACAGGTAAAAGGTAGTCATGATACAGAACAAGTAAAAAGGAAAAAAAGATACTTTCTTTTAGGTGTTCCCTAATGTTTAGTGCAATCCAAAAACCTACTGACAGTTGCTGGCTTGAAAGTAAACTTGAAGAAAACCTCACTATGAAAGACTGCTAGAGAAAGAAGACATTTGCTTGCATAGCCCTGACCTCTATTCTGTTCAGATACTCTGAGTTTTCTCCATCTAAATTAATTCATTTTGAAGATAAAGTTCCAATAAAACACAGCTTTGGTATTTTCTATGTCCTGTTCTGAAGTAAATGTGCAGGCTATTGTATCTTAGAACTGTGTATGCTCAAGGTCTTGTCTCAACACATCACAAGCCTGATCAGTACATATCCAAGACAAGTGTGTATGAAGAGAAGAAGAGATTAATAGACTTTGACAGGTTACACGCTGAAGACCATAACTCATAATCTTGCAGCTGGAAAATACCTTTTCTGGTAGCTGTTTATCTAGAAATGCCCCAGTACTCTCCTGCATGCCAGAGTGACAATCACAGTTCAAGCTGAGGTCCTGCCTGGAAAGGCCATGCTCTTCCAGCTAGTGACAGAAAAATGTCATTATATTATTTTTGCTGAGGATGTTCTATTCCAAATATCTTTTCTGCAGCTTCCTTGGACATATCCTTAGTTTGTTGAACTAGGAGACTATTCTGCAGAGAGTATGCCAAAATTCNAGTACATGTAAAAATATCAACAAATCACAAGCACATCAATCAATACGAATCAATAGTTAAACAGGTCAATTTGTAAAGCTTTTAACTCCCACATAAGTCTAGCTCTCCTTTTATAGAAATACCTTATATCTTAAAAAAAATAAAAAGATGTTGACTAAAATTTTGCGATTAAAAATTTTGATTTGCTGAATGTTAAAAAAATCATTTTTTTTCAGTCAGTAAACAAGCAAATAGGTAAAAAAAACCCCCATATCAACAGGGTTCTACATGATATTTTGATGATATCACACCTTATAGGGTGAGGGTTTGGGTTTTTTCTTACATTATGGCTGAAAAACACCATAAAGTGATGCATCCCATTTTGAGGAAAGCTTTCATTATGATCTTCCTACACTCTAACCGCAACAGCTACCCACTTTGTACAACTGTCATCCTGTATATTTTTGTCTTTAATTTTGAGCATGATAACTTGCTATTTGTGAATTATTATATCTGTTTAGTTCATGAATCATTTGCCTTCCAGAAACAACCTCTATATGAATATTTCTGCAAAATCTCAATTCAAAAGTTATCTTATTCTGTTCCATTATAGGAAGACCTTTAGGGAAAAGTGTTGCATTTTTTCCCCTCTTCCAATAATCTGCCTTAGACTTATTGCATTTGTTTATATTTTCATATGTCAGATTTTATAGATTTTTTTCTTTGTGCATCAACAAAATCTAATATTAATGAAAGGAAATTAAGAAGGGAAATAATATTATTGAAGTGCAATAAATTAAAATAATATCCTCATCCAATCTAATTTTTAACTGATAGTTTCATATTACTTTTATCCCCAGTATGTTATTTATTTTTCCTAGATTTAATTTCATTCTGATTTTACTGCATGTTTAGTCTTATTAAATTTCTTTGCATTTAGTATCCAGCAATCAACATCTTTCTTATATTAGAAAAGCATTGATATGTGTTTAGCACATATAATTTATGCATATAATAGCCATGATGATGACAAAGATTGTAATCAGAAAAAATATTTTAGTTTTATTTACCCAATATTAAAATCTTCAAAGAAAAAATCACTGTACCAGATTATTAGAAAATTTTAATTGAGAAGTCATGATAAATCTCCTTCTAATCCCATGTTATATTTTCCGTGACTTAGAAATAACATAAAGCTGCAGAAAATAGAAAATGATGATTGTTTGGTTAATAAGTAATATTCAGAAATTATTCTGAACTGCTCATTAAAATAATTTTTCTTAATAATCTGTGCTTTAAGACAGATTTTCTGCTTTAAGCAGAGGTTTCTTTCACTAAAGCTGAAAGGTCGTGCATGGGAAAAAATCCTGTAAGTACACTTTGATCATACTGTCAATGTACAGACAGTGAAAAAGACTTAGGGGTTATGGTAATTAACATTCTGAAAGGGAGTTGCTTGTTCCTTGTCTTTAGTTATGGAATTTAGTCATTTAGTTTCTTGCATTAGAAAAACTGACAGGAACAGAAGTTTGGTGAGGCACTGAAACAGGTTGCCCAGAAAAATCGTGTCTGCCCCATCCCTGGAAGGGTTCAAGGACAGGTTGGGTGGGGCTTGTGTGACCTGGTCCAGTGGAAGATGTCCCTGCCCACAGCAGGGGGTTGAACTAGGTCATCAGTGAAGTCCCTTCCATCCAGACCATGCTACGATTCCATGAATCTGAAATATTCATTGTCATAAAGTAGTAGGTATTTTGTATGTTTATGTGAGAAGCAACATCTATATGAATTCCTATGAGACTGAAGTTGAAGTAAGGGGACAGTAATTCAATATTTTCTTCTGTAACTATTAACCAGGGATTAATGATTTTCAAAACAAAGCAGAGAATTTTTTCTCTTCTGCAAATATCATTTGATCCTTCTCTTATCATCTCCAAATAATAAGTAGAACCACAAGGGAGAGCAATTTAAGAGTTTGAGATACTGCCTCTGTATTGTCTAAATAACCCTTCTGTTATTCCTTTGAGCATATTAGAGATAGTCCTACTCAAGGACTATCAAGTTATTAAATTTAAATCAAGTTTTAAAGGAAATGTTTAATGATAAATAAGATATTAAATCAAGTTTTAAATGAAATTATTAATGATAGTTAAGAAAAAGGCATTTTAAGAAAAGTTATTATCCTGAAAGTTCTTTATTAAAAAAACCTTAAAGCAAAATTACTGGGAAAAAAAGTCTAGAAGGAAGGCCTGAATTATATATTACCCCAGCACAGTAAATGCAAATCTTTCTGTGGTAGTCCATTTGAATCTTCCTATATCAGGGTACAATTAAGAAGACAGCTATATTGCTGTTTTCTGTGTCTGGACTCTTGCTCAGCTGACTCGTAAAAAGCCGTATTCCTGCTTTCTCAGTCTATACCAAATAATGATTGATACTTTTATTTATTTTTATTAGGTACCAATCTCCTCGGTCTTCACTTACCAATACACACGTGTGCTCTTTATTTGGATTTTTTGTACTAATATGAAAAGGCTAGGAAATATATGGCTTTATCATCAGATCAAATGGTATGAAAACCACTATTTCCCTGGCTGTATACTCAGGGTAGGATTAAATACAGCAATCACCTGTAATGTGTTGTGGAATTAAGTCAGTTTCAGTGACACAAGAAGTGAATGTCCATTCCTAAAGTGGTCTTGGCTAAGTTGAGTTATTTACAGGAGCAGTTCAGTTTAAAGGACTATGTTCAACTTCATAATCTGTGTCTCTAGATATGAACTGGGAGCTGCAAGAATTCATTTAAGTTTTCTATTGACATAGGCAAAGAATATTCAGAGGATAGGCTGAATACATTCAGAGGTCAGTTGCTTTTGGAATTTTATGTTTTACAGTGTGATGAATTAATGCTAAGAAATGCAAAGAAGATAGAAATATTTTGGCTGGCTTTATAAATTAGATAAAGAAAGTAATACCTTTGAGGAGCACAGGTTTCTCTGATCTTTCTCAGTGTGTGCTGCCTGTATTCTTATTAAACTATCAGTGGTAAACTGATGGCTTTGGGAAAACAGCTCATCTTCCATGAGTATGAATGTTTGTGTGCAACACTGTGTGTGTGTGTGTATGTGCGTGTGTGTGTGCACTCACATGTGTGTGTTTTAGTTGTTTTTTATTTAACTGAATACTGAAAAATAGCTTTTTTTAGTCAGGTTGGGTTGATCAACACTAGTGCATCTCCACTCTGAAGGAACCTGAGTTATAAAAGTTGCTAGTGTCCTTTCTGAATTTACCAACAAAAAAAGGCAAACTAAACAACCACAGTCAATAACAGGTGACTTAACCTTCCCAAAAATCTTTCTTTCCATATCTAAAGCTAACAATGTACAAAGATTTTCTTACCTCTGTACAATTTCTGAACAGTTCTTTGTGAAATCAGATAAAATACAAACTTTTTTTGCTTTGAAAACTTCACATGCACTAAAGCTATTATCTTGAAAATTTTTGATTTGATTGACTTTTATTTAAAACATTTTAGTGTGAATTTTCTTATCATGATTTAATAAACCCGTCCTAGGAAGCAGGAGTAGAATTTCTAACAGTCTAAATTACTGCATTGCTGTGTGTGAAAGGTACAATTACTGAATTTGTGAAGGATGGGGAAATGGTATGTAGAGGCAACAATTTTGTCTTTTCTGTTTTCTTCTACATGGTTCTACAATATATTATTCAGAGTGTAAAAGCAAGTACTCAGAAGCTAGAAAGCCACAGTAGAGTTGCTCTTATACATCTAATTGGGCATTTTACGCGTGAATTATGAAGGGGATTTCTGAGAAAGGATTTCCAACTTCTGAAAAACACACTGAAGAGGAAGGAATTGGGGTGGGTCAAAATTAAAGAGTAAGGCAATCGGGAATAAGTTGTATTTATAGTTTAATCTGACTAAATTCAGCTTTACAATGGCCTGAAACTCAAGAAGGAATCAATCAATTGGGAAATTATGATATTACTAAGGATTAAGACAAACTGCTATAACATGACAGGAGAAAATCTGGAGGGGTAAGGAACAGAATAAACTACTGGAAAAACAGGGACAGGAATGAAAAAAAAAAGACATAAGTAAATTAGTAGAATACAGCCAAGAAATGCCTTTGTGAGGTGTTCAGTGAAAACAGAAGGTTGATGATAGATGACAGGAGTCACAAATTTTTGAAGCATTTTTGCTCAGCTTATATTAACATAAGTAGTATCAGAAACTCAGTACCACTAATGACATGTATAATTGTGGGAGCTGATGTGAGGACAGGAATGTTTGGATTTGTTAAAAGCCTCAGATAAAGTGGACCTATAGCTATTCATANCAGACAAATTACGACTTCTTCTTTGGCACGGGGCTGAAAGACAGAGAGTTTCTGTAACCTCAGAATCATCTAAATATCACAGATTCCGACAAAGGAACCGTGTGTTTTTGAGCATTAAAAAAATATCAGAAATATCAGAAGGAAGGGAAGAGTTACAGAGAATTAGAAAGCTATAAATGTATATGTCTTTGAAGAAAAAACAATTAGAAAAAAATAAAATGGTCAGGGACTTGTAGCTAATTCAGGCTAGCTTTAGTATACCAAAAATGCTCAGAAATCTGGAACAAAAACATAAGCCATCTATTTTTAACAGTCAACATTCATCTCTCAACAGCAAAACAAATCAAAACAGCTTAATGTCTTTTTTTGACAGGAAAAAAGTTGTGTATGAGAGAACAGTAGTAAGTGTCACAGAATTAAAGATAAGAATACCTACAAAATTTTCATCGGGAAGTCAGGCAGACATTGTCTAGTTGAAACCATAATAGAAGGGTACATAGACAGTTAAACAGTTCTTAAATTGAAAGTTTTATCAAGCAAGGCATTCAAAAAGTCAGTTCCAGGTTTCCTACTACTCAGTTTTGTAATTAAACATTTAGACATTATGAGAAAATGTTTAAACATTATGAGAAAAATGTTAACCAGTTTGTAAAGTACATGAAAATTCAAGGAAAAACGCTGAGCATTTGAATGCTTTAAATTACTTAGAAACAGTGGAGAGTAACAGAGCTGTTCAAAAAAATAATTGGGATTGTTTAAAGCAGAGAACTGAGAGGATGACATGATAATGCTATGTTAAAGGCTGTCAGTAGGAAGAAATTACACTGCTGTGTCCACAAGATATAGGACAAAATGTAATGGTCACAGACCAATCCAAGCACATATACTTCAAATGATTATATTGATCCCTGCAGTTACAGACATGCACAGCCAGAATGTAGAGGTCTATATTTTTCTCACTAATTGAGGAATATAGCACGACACCTATAAATTGGGTCTGTAACCATTAGTCACACCACTGTACTGAAAGTTGGAAAGAATTGAACTGAACTGGGATATTATCTCTTCTGTGAGATCATTTCCCCTGTTTTACTCTTTTGGAGTTCTCTAACTCATACAGATACAAAAAAAACTGTGCAGCAAAGGAAAACATGAGAAATTTGTTTACAGCATAATGATACTAAGATTTATTTTGAAAGTCATTTATATACACACCTCCATGTATTTCAGAGTAGCTGGTTATTTCCAATATGCTTTAATGTATAGGTTTATTCATCCTGATGTGCAAGTGAATGTCAAGAAACCCTTATTCTTTCTGTTAGCTTTCACTAATGTAGAAACAATCAATCAGTAGCACTCACTTAATTCCTCATCTAACAGAGTGTTTACCATGGAATGTTTGTGATGTTGCCTGTCAGTTCTCATTACCTTTTGATCAGCAGCATTTCAGGAATGGCACTGCCAGAAGCAGTTGACTTTGACAATAGAAGTGCATTGAATAGAGCACTCTTATGTGTAAGTTAGCCATTTCACAGAAGACATAATGAATTATGTTAACATTTAGAGACAATTAAAGCTAGGCAACCTCTAGGGTTCTGTGGTTTAAACTAGATTTGACCAAAGATAATGAGCATTTAGCATCAAGCAAGCCTCAAATGTTATCAAATGTTATGTTCTGAGAGAAAAAGTACCCTCATGGTTTAAAAAATATA
The DNA here is from genome assembly GCA_013399945.1 of Ploceus nigricollis. Taxonomy (NCBI): domain Eukaryota; kingdom Metazoa; phylum Chordata; class Aves; order Passeriformes; family Ploceidae; genus Ploceus; species Ploceus nigricollis. Next base: position 712,488 of record VXBC01000360.1, on the reverse strand, counting down.
ACATATCCTTTCTTTTAAACTTTCTTTAAGCCCCAACAATAAAACGATTATTTTTCTTTCAATACATTCTATCTGCTAAATGCTAAGGTCTAAGCATGGTATCTACACTACTTTTTGAGTCAAGAGAGATACTTTTTTGTGCAGAAATTTTGCATTTTTCTCTTCACAGTTGCCTTCTTTTTTTAAAATGGTTTGTCACTGGAAAGATCCTTTCACATCATGTTCTTCTTTACATAAATATTTTAACTTCTTGGAAGTTCATATATACGATTTAAAAAATCTAGTTTTCCAAAATATTAATATTTTTTGAGAAAAGTTGCAGACCACTTACACCAGAGCTACACAATGAGATTTGTGTCAAAGTAGAAGCATTAAGTGTTCATTGAGTTAACAGGGTAATTCTTCCATAAATGCTATGTTAAAAGGCTATTCCTGGGGGTAACTATTGTTGCAAGGACCCTCTGCACACTCTCTGGTGTGTGTCAGCCAAGACTGAGAGCACATTACACATATAGTGGCTTAAATATGGGAATTTCAGCTTCCTGAGTCACTGCAGCGAATCGACTTCTGCCGGTCTTTGTCAATATTTTAGCTATTTTTATTAATGATGCTTTGTTTATACCATCCTCCCCTGCATTTAAATTTTCGTGACTATGCTCTTATCAATTAAATTTTGGTAGTCTTTTGCAAAATGTGATGCAGTGGTAGAAGTTAAGAGATAAATGTTACTTGCAAGTTTTTGAAAAAGTAAGATGAAATAAGTGGTGTCAGAAAAGAGCCAACTTGCACCTTAAGGAGATATTAATGATCACTTTAGTTATTAGATAAGGGTGTCACTGAAAACCAGGATCACAACTGTACTTATACAAGGAATAACTTGTTCGATTTTCCAGGTGGTTTACTTTTCATTATACTGAAATTTCACCCAAATGTTTCTTTGTCTACAAGTAATTTTCTTTTACTTTATTGATTCGAAGTATGTTACAGGTGTAAAATAAATTCAGAAAACTGATACCCTTGTTTTAAAAAGAAAAAAATCATAAAGAACTCTTCTGAAATTTTCTCTCAGCTTATGGGGCGTGCACACTGCAGAATAGTGGCTAACCATCTGACAGATTACTCCAATAGCACACAGTTTAGAGTACTAAGGTGAAGTGTAGTATACTTGTTGGGTTGGATTTTAAATAACCTGGGGCTACCAAAATTGAAGCACTCTAAAGAGCTGTTTTGCAAAGTGGTTCAGGATGTAACTGAAAGTGAGTTTATGAACATGCTCTCATTATTTTAATGGTTTTTGGATTTTGCATTTTTTTTTCTTTAGGAAGGCATTTAATATAATTCAGCAGGTGATGAACAACTGCATTGTGCATCACATGGTTTTCCCTTTTTATTATCATTTTAATTTACCATTATTACTGTATTTTTACTTTATTTTTGGTTATTAAAATGTTCTTATGTCAGTCTACGGGTTTTACCTTGATTCTCCTCTCCATTCTGCCAGGGTGGCTGGGAGAGAGGGGTGTTAAGCAAGCGGCTAAATGGAGTTTAATTTCCAGCTCAACTTAAACCATGACATGGTCATTTAAAGAAATGCAAACCTGAAGTTGGTGAAAGTTGATTTTTTTGGGGAGCAGAACAAAGAAATAACATATAACATGCCTTTCTGGCATATAATGGTCAGTAAATTGCTTATCCTAGAAACATGAAAAAGCATAAAAACTGTGTTTATTATGAAATGCTGAGGTTTACAGCAACACTGTAACACGTTCCCATTAATATCCAAGAACTGAATTCACATACTGTTGCTCTATATCTAATAAATTAGATTCCAGGCAATCTGTCTTAGATTTTTGCAGACAATACACCTGGATAGTTTATAATAACAAAAAGCAACAGAAAAACATCTTTTTATGAAGACTTTAATAAACTTTCAAAGATAGATAAATGCAATACCATGAGCACAAACAAAAAAGTAGTAATGCTAAACACATTCAGTGCTGCAGTAGAATAATGCTGTATGCAAAAGCCTATCTATCTTTACTGTTGTCTCCTTCTGAGTATTTATCACAAAACAACATAAATTTTGCAACAAATAACCACTTAGAGTACTTTGTACCCTATGTGATGTTTCACCGCAAAAGTGCAGTGTATGATATGTGATCACCACTGAAAGAATACAGTCCTTAATATATTTGTGAATATGCTTATTTAACATGAATGGAATATTCTGGTATAGTCCTATAAAAATGGCACTGAGATATGTTTAGATATTTTAAACATATAAACTCCTGAGCTGTGTACAGCTGTTTGTAGCACTACTGGTGTATTCTTGCTTAGATGACCTTGGTGAGTAGACAATTACTTCAAACCATTAAAACTGTTTGGAGAGAGAAAAACACTTCCATTCATGACAAGCAATAACTTGGACAGAAACATTAACTGAAAGAGTCAAATAGAGCCTGCCAACAGATTGCCAGATGTCCAGATTAGTTTAAAATATGATGACAAAACCTAGATATATTCTGTCAGCCAAATCCTGGGGTCAAAGCCATTTCCCTTGGAAAATAGAATTTCACATTCAAAGGTAATATTCTCTCAATCCTGGTACTGTTTCTTTGCAGATGTGTTCTTTGTGTAGAGCTACAGCAGCCTAAATCTCTGTTTCAATTGCTTGGAATAGCAAAAATGAGAGAAATCCTTGACTGCAATAAAAGTAACAACTCTGCAGAGGGTCAATGTAACAGTAAAATAGAAAAGGCATATTTAGGCCACTCTTATATATGTATACTTAAACCCTTCTGATCTGCTCTTGATGCTGATCAGTGAGACACAGCTATTTTCACAGTGCAATTTCCAGCCATTGCAGGTAGTAGCCAACTATAATGGGAAGCAATCTGAATTTCATCTCTGTTGGCTAGGATGGCTCAAGAATTGAAATGAATGTTGAGACAGATAAACTCTGAGATAATGGTCTATTTCTGAGAGCCTGAAATATTCTTCCCAATGTAGAAAATGCTGGGTCAGGATTTTAAATGCAAGTGTGTGTTTTAATCATTGAGAAAGCAGCAAATGAATTAATAGTATCAAAGGAAAGAAAGAATGCAGCATGGAATATTAGCTAAAGGTTTCAGTCACCTCAAAAAGAGTAGAGAGGTGTCACAGTGTGCCCACAAGTGTATGCTTATTTGTTTCTCTTGGTCTAGAAAAATCACTTCAGTGGAGAATATTTTGACTGTATCAAAGAAGAAAATACTGCTTGAAGCCTGAAAAAGTTTAAATAACAAACTTCAAGAAGATTAGAATTGTCATATCAGATCTGTCTGTCTGTCCCAAACCTGTCTTCAACAGGACAGCAGAAAGTGCTCGAGAAAGGAGAAGAATAAGGCAAGTTTGTGCTGATTGCTCACTTCCCTCAAATACCTTTCCAGCCACTCTTTGTGGCTGTGAGACTTTCGGAATTACATGAGTGGTATTCTTTGTTTAATACTTTCCAATTTTATATTGTCAGCTATGCCTGCATAGCAATCCTTGATGAAAACTGTTCAAGGTATCTAAAGAATGTGTATATGATTTTTTCCCTTCCTAAACATACATCACTTGGCAGTGATTGCATCATCTTTTAATTTCCATTAAATGCCCCCAGAAATGTTCATTATACCTGCTTCATGTGTTTGTCCCATAATTATTTTGTAGAATCACAGAATATCCTGATTTGGAAGGAATTCCCAGGGATCATCGAAGTTCAGCTGCTGGCCCTGCTCTGAACAATCCCAAGAGTCACATAGTGTGCCTGAGTTGTCCAAATGCTGCATGAGCGTGTCAGGCTTGGTGCTGTGACCACCTCCATGGGGAACCTGTTACAATGCCTGACCACCTTCCAGATAAAGAACTTCTTCCTAATATCTAACCTAAATTTCACCTGGCACAATTCCCTGCCTTTCCCTTGTGTCATATGTCTGTTCACCAGAGAGATTTATCCCTTCCCTGCCACTTCCCCTGGAATCTTTAGACCACTGTGGGGTCTCCCCTCAGCATCTCTTCAAGCCAAGTGACCTCGCACTGTTCCTCATATGGCACCTGCTCCTCATATGGTTTCCTACTCCTCAGGCACCTGCAAGAAGGTTAGGTACAGTTTGATCTTTTTGATACATTTCTGCTGGTAAAAATGGCTTGTATTGGTATATGTATTGTATGGTATATGTATGGTAAAGACATTAAAATGTCCTTAATTTTCATGACATTTCTATGACAATCACTCCCTGCACATATTGGCACTTTTGTCAGCGTGAAAATGTTCTCCCCAGTGCTTTCATGAGGTTGATAACTCTCCAGAGACATTGCCGAGGTATTCATGATTGTAAAGCTGTATTAACTATGTGCTAAACTTCCAGTTTCAGTCTCAGTCTCCATTTTAAAATTTACCAAAGTATACAGTAGAAGAGGCTGAAATTCCAAGATGGGAAAAAATAGTGCTTCCATTACAATGTGAAGCTGCCTAATGTGTTCAATTTTGTACTAGGTATTCTGGAAAGATGTGGTGGTTTTCTACAGGGCAGTCCATGATTTGTTTTGGCACAATCCAATTTGTCATTTATGGTTTAACCTGTTCATTCATCTTGTATTTCTTTTTTTCCCTTCCTGCTGGAAATATAAAACAACTAGAGAGGGAAGGCATTAAAGATTTGCTTGAGAAAATCAATTGCACTTTGATGCACTTCCTTTGCTCATTAAATTGAAAGTTCACATTTTATCAGTTTGACATGTGCATAAAAATGAGGTATCCAAAAAAACAAATAAGAAAACCCAAAAGCTCATAGAAGCATCACACTTCTTTTTCAGATTATTACACAAGGATAGACAAAAAGTAGCAATAGCAATTTTTTTTCCAATGACAGATTATGTGGCAGATTAATGATTGTTATTTGAATCTACATTTTAGTTCATTTTCCTTCAGGACAAAAGTTAATAGGATATTGATGGCATTTGAACTCAGAACTACGTGTTCTGTAAACAAAGATTGTGTAAATTCTGATAGGTCATTTTGACACCTGATCTCTGTACCCTCAAAATGTGGGTATGTTTCCTGAGAACTGTTATAGAAAATGGAAATATCTAAAAAAGTTACATGCATTACTGCATGCTTTTTCCACTTCCCAAAGATGAAATTTCACTCCCCTGTTTAGAGAAACTCTGCCTCAAGTTCTGTAAGGACTTAAGTATAACAGCATGTTATACTTAACATAGCATTGCATTAGTAGATGTTGAGTTTTTCAGCTTATTTAATTTATTTTTCAAGTGGACCACTTCATTATAAAAATATTGCTGTCCAGCCAACCAGAGTGTCAAGATGACAACTAGCTAGTTAGTTGGTCCTTTCCTTCTTGGAAAAGACTAAAACTGAAAAATCAAACAAACAAACCCAAAATATATATATTCTTATATAACACATAGGTGTTTTTTAATTAGTAAAATCCAGGTTCTGGATATTGGATCACAGTGTCTTTTTTTTTTGCAGGGCATATTATCTTCCCTCTGGCAGTCAATACATAGGATAAAAACACTATTAGTTGGCTGTAACTTTTTATGCTCTTAACTTTGTGTTTGTTCAGTGCAGTTAAAAACAAGTAAAATAACACTATTATTTTCAGTGACATAATTACAGAATGAATTAGTATACTATATGAAAAAAGATCATAATTATTTTATTTGCAAAAAAAAAAAAAGATAATTCCTTTATTTTAAGCACTCGCTTAATTTTTTTAAGCTGAATATGATATTTAGTGAAACTATCATACTTTTTCAAGGCACAGAAAAGTACATTTATTCAACTTGAAAGAGTAAGTCTTAACTGTGGTGTGTATGAGATCATATTAAGAAAAAATCCCTACTAAATTCTTACAATTGAGATAAAATCACCTTTTAGCCCCTTCCAAAAGGGCTTCCATTAATGCTTCCTTTACTCTCCTGTATGTGTCTTTATTTGGTTTGTTATTATCTCAATCAAAATCAGTTTAAGAAAAAGTCCTATTCTGTTAATAAGTCTCTCTATTTTTTCAAGTGCTTGCAATACTAAACCACATTATTACTTTAACAAATCTCATTTTTCTGAGTTTGTAAATCTCATTGGAGAACTTTTATTATCACATTACATAGAAAAGAAAATAGAGTGTAAGTGCAAGCCACTGCGATGTCATTCATTACAAAACACTTTCTCACATATTTAAGATTCATAGATTTTCCCAAAACTCAAGAGGGCCATTTCCAGTCCTGTTGACTTTGTGGGTCGTAGACTCATGTGCCTTTTATCATCCATAAATTAAAATAAAAAACTTATAAATATATTTTATGTATATGTCTTGTGGCCCCATGATGGCTGATATAGGCTATCCCTGTAATAATACTGCTTATTTATGCTGTACCCAGGGGAGGACTCTGTACAAAAGAAAACTGGAAGAAAAATAATGAATCATGGAATTGTTTAAGAATGGAATTCTTTGGCATAGCTCACCATCTTCCTGCTGTGCCAAATTAGAAAACACCTCAAAAAAAAAAAAATCAGAAACAAGCAAAAACCCCCAACAAACAAACAAATAAACAATTCCAAACAAGCCATATATCAATTTTAAAAAAGAATGCAGGAATATGTTACTCCTTCAAGATAACATGTTTTAAGATTTTTGAAAAGTAAAATTCAGCTAGAGCTTGAAATTATAATTGCAGTTGCTTAAGTGTTTAGAGGTGGAGAACGGAACAGAAATTAGTAAGGGTGATGTCAGAATGCAAAGTTTCAGGTTCAGTCCTTTAGAAAGAAGTGTGGAAAGGATTGAATGATGACATAAAGTGATTTAGCTGCTGATTCACTGAGTATATTAAAAAACCAAGTCAGCTAAATCAGTTTTGTGGGGATCTCAAAAACACTAATGGGATGACAGAGGCTGGAACACAAGTTTAGCCTGCTTAGAGATCAGACTAGTGATTTTCACATTCCTAGTTGCTTCGATTTTTCCAGAGGATTTTTCTGTTTTGTCTCAAGCCTTGCGAAAATACAGTGAATTTTAACCCCTTGAGCTAATGGGTGATGCATAATGGAAACAGTTTTTGATTGCATTAGGGAGTCATAAAAGACCTAAATTCAACATGTTAATTCAGAATTGCTGCAGGAAGGTACTTAGCTGCCTGTGAAAAATGTTGAAACACTTCTAGCCCAAAGGCAGCAGGGCAAAATGTTCTAGGAAGTTATCAGTTGGTAGTTTCTCAAGCTATCTGTGGTAATGTCTGCACAAACACAGGAACAGGCTAGAAGTATTTCTCAGTTTCATTTTCATAAATATAAAAAAATATTTACTTGATAATTTATCCTGGAAATAGGTGCTGAATACATCAGGCACAGGTCAGGAAAACTTACCCATCCTCCCTGCCTTCATTGTCCCAAGGCATGAGAAGGCACAAAGTGTCACAAAGGCTGCTGAAATAATTTCTTTTTCTTGCCTGTAAAAGCTCAGTAGCTAAGAAATGAATGCATTTCAGTCAACTTCCCCAACACAGTCATCTGCCTTTTGGACTACCACATATTATCAATTAGTCTACAAAAAAAAAAAAAACAAACAACACTTTCTCCTACATAAGCTGTGCCCAGTATTTAAATAAACTGAAAATAATTATTTTTTTAAGATTGTTTAATTCAGATTCTCATTAGTGCTTGCATTTTATTTATGACAATATGTTTATAAGTGTTAAAAGGTTATTTTTAATGGAAGATAATTAGGTTATCTCTCTGGTTTATAGTACTCTATAGAGTGGCTGATCATTTTAAAATTAACTAGCAACATGTTTTTCAATATTTTTTGCCTTGTTGCTTTTTTGTTGTTTTTTTGAATAGGACTGACAGTGCCTTAGCAGTTTTGTGCAAAATCTGCTCTGTCTTATAACTGACATAATGCTTCCTTGTACCTAGGACACTAATGAGCTCATTCAGCACTATAGATGGTAAAGAACACCTTTTGGCTAACATTGCTTCCCAAATTATAGTAGAGTAGGGGGACAAAAGGAGAGCAAAGCTCTCTCTATATTCTGATAACACTTTCAGCATATGCAGACCCTTTAAAGATTCAGGAGTTGCAGTTTAAAAAATACACTGATTTCAATTATTTCTCCTTTTGAGCAAAAAAATAGCTTTTTGCAGTGCTACTAGCGTTCTTGATTTAACCATGTTGCACAAAAAATATGTTTATATAGATTTATCTCTTAAAAAATAAATAGAGTTCATCTCTTTTAAATTGAAAATCTGTACCACCTGATGTGGTACTTCAATTCAAGGAATAGATATCCATAACCAGTCTTTTTTGCAATCCTATTAGGTAGAGACAAATTTATCCTAGATTGTTTTGTTTAAAATTAACTTGACACTTGCAAAGATCAGAAAACTAATCTCATTTAGTTCTCTTTGTATCTCCTTATACATTCAGTATAAATCCCATGAAATTTTGATGCCAGTGAATTTCTTTATTTTGCTTAACCATAATGTGATCAAAATCCATCTTATTTTGATTTTTTTTTTTTTTAATTACTAGTTCTGAGCAGATGCATCTATTGAAATCTCTGGTGAAATTTCCTTTTTCTAATTTGTGCAAAGGTTAGATTTTACTCCTTAAGACAAGAAGCTTGCAACTTGCTAGTTTTGTTTTATATTTCTTTTATTTGGAGTCTGGTATTCTATCCAGACAAAGATCAGTGCAAAAGGTTAGTGATACCCATGGGGCAGACTTTGCATAGAACTTATGGGATCATTTCAGAATAAATCCATTGAGTTCATATATTTGGCTGAGTTTTTTAAGTCCAGGGGTTATCTTCTCAGGCAACTCCTTCTTTCCAAGGTTCAGGGGTTGACCTTGGCTGTCTATCAGACCCCTACTCACCTGCTTTCTCATTTGCCCTCATTAGCAGAACAGGGGGAGAAAATAACATGAGAAACTCATGGCTTGAGGGAAAGGCTCTTTACAATGTAAAGTCAAAGTTGTGTGCAGAAGCAAAGCTAAAAGAGGAATTTGTTCACTAAGCCCTATTTATGGACAGGTGTCCAGACATGTCCTGGGAAGCATGTTCTGAGTATGCATATGGGTTGCTTTGGATGACAAATGCCATTACCTCAAATGCTCACACTCCTCCTCATTTCCTTCAACTTTTATTGCTGAATGAGACATCATGATTTGGGGCATCCCTTAGGTTGGTTTGGGTCAGCTGTCCCAGCTGTGTCACCTCCACACATCCAGCCTACCAGCCATCAGAATAGGGGTTGCAGGGAAAGCCTTGATGCTGAGAGCCCAGTTCAGCAATAGCCAAAACACTGGTGTGGTACCAGCTCAGGTTTAGCCACAAAGGCAAAGCACAGCACTGTGTAGGAAAGTTAACTCCATGCCAGCCAGACTCAGTGCACCAAGGAATGCTGATATGTATTATTCGTGTGTTGCATTCCTATGCCCGACCTTTGTGAGACGTCCTCTATTCTTTCAAGTAAAAATGAATTTCAAACTGAGGTTGCAGAACTGAAAAAGCTTCAGGGGATAAATTTGCACAGTAAAATATTAAGCTTTACTTAATTAGATGCATTAATGATCAGGCTTTTTGTAAAAAGCAGTAGGGATTGTTTTGCTAATTTTCTTCACGCAAACAAAATGCCAAAGATCTTGGAAACAATTCAGAGGAGAACTTATTAGGGAGAAAATGAAAAACATTAAAGCGGTACAAGGAGGGTGGAAGAATTAAAAAAAGTTATTGCCTGCTTACTGGCAGTCTTATTTATTTTTTGGATTTTGCATTTTAATTTAATTATTGTAATCCCATTTGAAGTGCAGCATTTTACATGAAAAAAAAATATCCTAATGACTGAGCTTTAAAGAGAGAGAAGGGAAGGAATTAAGCTAAATTGTATTACAGAACGTTTAGTATTGTATATTTACTGGCCTTTCAGTGAGCTAAATAATAAGATTAATATTTAATTAAAATACATTAAGGAACAACTAGCTACTTGTCACTTGGTGGCTGTGTCTATATTCAATGTACTTGATTTTTTTCTTTCCTGATTGAAAAGAAGAAGTGAAAACAGGCCTCTGTTGCAATGCTAAGGTGGCTGATTCTTGAGAAGACACTGCCCTGGTTGAGGCATTTTTTCAGCCTCAATAGTGTTCAAGGTCAAGAGACACATCTATCAACTGATTTTTTGCTTCTCATCTTATTGAATGCAACATGCACCAACAGACATTTGTTTCACTCTCTATTCCCAGTGTAGAGCAACAATGGCTAAGATTGATTTTGTATTTTCTGAAACAAGGGAATGTATGGATGTTCTTGTGTACATGACCACTTACTTCCTTTAAAGTTTTGTTCTGAGGTAGTTAGTTCTTAAATATAGAAATGTGGTGGTTAATGTATCTTTCTACAAAAATTCAGCTTCTCTAAAAATGTATTTTAATGGAAGAAGAGAAAGAAAAACTTAAAGTTCTTCGAAAATTCAAACATTCAAAAATTATACTCCTAGGAACAGGAAATTTGATTTACAGATCTCAGTTTTTAAATGGAACTGTTGCAAATCTCCACCATCTGTCATTATTTTTGTATTTGTTTAAAATGCATCTGTTTAAAAACTGTTTTCTAAAACCAGAACAATTAGATTGCTCTTTAGCAAAAGCTTAGATTTGTATCTAGTTTTCCAGAATCAGAACACACAATAGGTAAAACAAGAAAATACTCTTAACCTGCAAACTCATAATAAAATTATGAGACAGTATTTTGATTAAGTACTTCCTTTTGTTGGTTCCTGGGGATTTTTTCCTCAGAATGGCTTCAACAAAGGACATTCAAATTCATCCAGGGGCTGTCAAGCTCTCTTTGAAAAATACCACAATCAGTCATGCATAATGTTCCAGTTAATCTTAGAATCAGAGGAGACAAGAATGGAACCACCTTAATCAGATGCTTAATACTGAGTAACTCATGGTAACATATTTTCAAGTATTACAGCTAGATTAAATATTGCAATTCTAAATTGCTCTAAAATAATATTAAAGCAGAGGAATTGAGAACATTGTGTAAAGGAGTATAACTAATGCAAACCCCCAAAAACCAAATGAATGTTGTTCATTTTTGTCTGTGATATTTTGGCATTCCTAAGTGTCATACAAGAAGAATTACTTTATCAAATTAGTAATACAATATAAGCATCACCTTAGAAAAAGCCAAATCTTTCAGAACTATATGGGTCATATAAAACTTTATCTGTGACTTATCTGACCTATTTTTATCTGTCATCTGTTCAGAAAGGTGTTCCTTTCCTGAAAAAAAAAACAAGAAATTACCAAAAAAGATAAATATTACAGTATCTCTCCCTCTTGGAAATAGTTTTTTTTTAATATTCCCAGTGCTAGGCATCTATATTATTAGTGTCTTGAGTATTTTTGACTTGTTCTCCATCTGCAAATACTTAGTTTCAGACTATGATATTTCATTCAGCAATTTGTAAAGCTGCAGATGATTAGAACACTAATTTGGGAACAAGAAGGGAAGGGAAGTTCCGGGAAGGGAAGTTCCGTGAAGGGAAGGGAAGGGAAGGGAAGGGAAGGGAAGGGAAGGGAAGGGAAAAGGAGTTTACAATCTAAATCTACGCTTTTAAAATCAAGAACCTTCTTTCTTTTTCACCTTCTGAATATGACCACACTGATGGTAGAGCCTTATGATTTCCATAGGATGTGTGCACAGAAAAGCAGCATGCAATGGGCAATGCAAAGGCATTAGTGCTGGGATGCACTTAAATCCTGTGTCATCATGGTGACAATCTTCAGAGCTGCCTTGTACAGATCAGCATGAAAGGATATGACATAATTTTTCCAGGAGAGCTTAACACCAGTGTTTAAAGTTCTAATGGTTCAAAAGCTGCAGCTTCTAAAATAGCATTCCTGAAGAGAAGTTAGAAACAGTCTCCATTCTCTTTTGTTGGAAGACATATACTGCCAAGGTATTAGTGTGTCTAGGGTGTTCAATGAGACACCCTAGAGCAGTTGTGGGTTGCTATAAGGTTGTTTATTGCATGAATACATCAGTCTCGAAGGCAAAGAGTTCAAGGTGTTAAAGTCCATGCAAAAGGTTTCTGGTATAGAGTCCCAGGTTCCATGCAGGAACAGCAGCAGGAGCAGCAACAGTTGTTCCCTGGCGTAGAGTCCGATGTTCCAAGCAGCAGCAGCAGGGCCCACAGCTTTCCTTCTTTCTTCTTGTCTTCTTCTTCTTGGTGTTGTTGGTGTTGATGGCCGTGGTTGTGGTGGTCGTTGATGATGATCGCACCCATTACAGGGCATTTTATTTATAAAACATCCAATCAGCTAAAAACACAATTCTAAAACATTCTTTCTAAACCAATCTCAACTTGATTCTAATGTGTGAAAGTAGTACAAAAGTAGTGTCAGTCCTTACCTAAAAAACTACGTATATAATATTATCTATTTACACAAATATACTATCTGCTTTCTCACTTAAAATTTATGTGTATGTGTTTATCTATCTACATGAATAATTCCATTTATTTACGCATGTAATTTTATCTGTTTTACGTGAATAATTCTATCTATTCTAGTGGCAAGGTTCTGCTATGTTTTTGTTATGTCTGGAGCTAAGTTGCTAAACTTTAAACTAGGCCTCAGGGCCTTTACTAGCTAGCACAGTTTCTTAAGGCACTTAAAATGTATCTCTATTTACTTAAAACTATAACTTACACTTCTACTTACTTAAAGCTTAAACCTACACTTCTATTTCATATCTATGTGGCTGAATATATCTTAATTTCTATAAAGGCTTTAATTCAACACCTGCATTCATCTCCCTCTCTCAGGAACTCAGAGAGGCTTGCATTCCAACAATATACTATTTCTTTAGAGATACCTTGAGAGACATATATTATTTCCCTAGTCCTTCTACATTTCATCCACACAGAGTTCTGTTATCAGTATTCCCTTTCTAATATTTTTATTCACCTTTATATTTAAAGTATATATATGAACACATTCACAGGGTATCATTTGAACATTGACATACCATTAACAAAGCTTCATTCATACTCATCTACATATTCAGTATTTGCTCAGTGTTATGAAGCTGGCAAGAAAGGCACGTATTTCACTGCAGATGAAATTTGGGATCATATTAATTAATTCATCACTATAAATCACTGGAAGAGAGCATGTCTTGTTAGCTTCAGTTGCTCAGATAGTAATCAATGGCTCATTAGCTTTAAAAATATCAACCTGGATGAGGTATCATTGCTCTGCACGGTAGACTGATGAGGCACATTAGAACAATTGCTACATATGACACACAGAAAAATTGCTTTTACCCATTATCCCAGCTACATGCACAAAATCATATGGAAAAATCACTGGTAAAGACACTCAGTCAATGACCAAAAAGCACTGTAACTGACCAGAGTTTTTGGCCTTAATTTGCTGCTAAGTGCTACTTAGCCCCAGTCCTACATGCCTTGTGCATGCAATGCTCTGATTTGACCTAATCAAGAGGGTTCAGATTAGTTCAGAAGTAAATAGTTCAGCCCCATCTATTTTTGGTGTTAGAGAAAGACATTTTTCACTCATTCCCAAAGCTTATTTTTATGATACAAGATGTAGAAAACTAACAAAAAATCCAATAGTAATGCATAATTATAATACAAAAATTTAAAAAGCATATATGGGTAAAATAACATTTTTGAAGTGTGAACAATAGCACTTTCAATGTTAAATGAGTCTCTTGTAATTAATATGGTCGCATAATATGGTAAGCATTAGCAGGTTTGAGCAGCTTTTTGCCCTCCAAAAGGACTACAATTTTACAATGAGATAATTATTCAGTCATTTCTGCAGAGGTTTTCAGGTACCTAAATAAATTGAAAGAGAAGAGCACAAGCAGAGATAAGTAGGGGCTCGGCATACATAAAAGGTACTCTGAAGTGTCAGTTTGCTCAGCCAAACGCAATAGATGTAGTTTCTGAAAGACACAATTATGCCAAGACTGCAAGGGTAGGCATGAGAGCAATAAGCCTTCACTAGTTTCTCAACACTGAGCATCAAGTCGATTTTAACAGCAAACATGTAAAAGAAGTGTACGCTTGTAAATTCGGGGGGTTTTACACAGTGGAAGATGTAATTAAATGTCTGTCTCTGTTCTCACAATTTGCTGACTTGTCAAGACACAAACTAAGGATGTTTTCTGAGCCTCTACCTCCTGTTTCTTCATGTAGCACCTGGAGTGAAAGGCAGCCTGGAACATGTCATTTGCAACAGAAGGAAAAAAAAGCAGTTGGCAGAAATAGAATCTCTGGCAGCAGCTTAGTACTGTACACATGTGTGAGTGACATAGCATGCCCCTAGGCTCAGCCATCAGAAAACTCTGTGTACAGTCCCATCCATCAATTCCTATCTGCAAAATGTCCTTCAAGGCGTGAATTTCTCATGTTGTGTTTCTATTAACTTAAAGGTCTGTATCTTATAATCAGTATAATTTATACTGCTATCTTTAAGCTGTTATGGATAAATGTTTAATGTTCAAACAATGTTACCTGAGCGATTACAAATTTGAAAACATTCACTGATTTAAGTAGTCACCTTTGCAGCGAAGACCTTGGTGCATCTGGTCTTAGAGAAACATTGCAATTTTTCAAGGTAATTATGGCATATTTTTAACAGCTTAAACTACTTTTCAAATTAAATGTAAAGCCACTATCGTCAAAATAGATATATCTGCTGACCTGTCTTAGAATGCATGCCAGCAGACTATCACTACTCATTCTTAATTATTAGATTGATTTTAATTACTAAAATAGAGAATCAATTTATTACATAATTGGCAGCATGTGATGGCATCCAGAGCAGTTTCTAAGTAAAATTGCAATAGTCATGGATATTCACATATGGGTTAGCTCTCAATCTTCTGATTGCATTTTAAAAATTCTAAATGTGTTTTACTTTGATTAGCTCAGTTTGGTGGTGTGTTCCTTTGATCCCAAATATTCAACACTGAACTATGAAACCTGAAGATAAAAAATGTCTGGGTTAACCTTCTGCAAGGTCAGAGTGCAGGCTGAATTGAGAGTGACACAGACCTTCAGTTTAATGCTTCATGCAAAAGCTGACCTTTTCCTTCTGTAATCCTTTGTTTCCCTATTTCACTATCAGATTAACAGTACTGGTCATTTTTCTCCTAGACTGCAACCTGGCCTTAGATGAAGATAGACACCTGACACTTTTGCTCTTTCTTCTGAGGATTTTTCAATCTATAATCATGGCTTTGGATGTCACACTACTTTCAGGAATGCTACTCTTACTGGCAAGGACTGTCTGTTCTGTGCTTCAGAAAGTGTCCATCTAACACTATACTTTTTATGTGATGTGAACCCAGCCCTTACAAGAAATGTGAGTGAAGTGAAACCAATAGCCATGCATTGATCCCACACCACTGGAAGCATATGAATCACAGTAAGTAGTGGCACCTACCACCTCAAGGACTAAAATATATATGGACCTTTTCTTTGGGTGGCTAGAGGGCTTTAGTTTCCAGTACTTTGATGTTCTTTATGCTTTGTAATGCTGCTCACAATTTTCATGTCATTGCTCTATCTGCCAACTAGAGAAGAGATGATGAAAAAATCGAAGCAGAAATGTAGACTAATCCTACTTGGACAGCTCTGGAGTGTAGTTTTTTATCTGAATGTTTTTTAAACATATTGTATCTTACCCAGATTTGGAAAAAAAAAGAATATAGTTAAGGCACATAAAGCTCATGTCCCATGCACACAGAGGAAGGCAGAGGCAGAGGGCAGCAGGGGAGGCCCAGTGCCCCAGTCAGAAATATGAGCCCCTGCCCTGCTCCCCCTCCTCCCAGGGATATCTTGGTGACCACCATTACCATGGGTCTTGCAGGGTGGGGATCATTGTTGGATGCAGGAGAAGAGCAATCTGGGGTTGTGCAAGACTTATTATGGAAGAAATCAAAGATGTGGAAAGGGAGGCATTAAAATCAAATGGGGCTGAGGAACTGTGAGACAACAGAAGAAAAAGGATGTAAAAAGTGTCTGTTGCCTGTAAACAGCTTGCTGGTCAGCATGCTGCTCTGGCCATGTCCTGTGTCCAGACAGCATGGTCTGTCCTTTCTTTTCATTAAATTTCATTAATTCATTAATTAAATTTCATTTCTAGATCTCTTCTGTGTGCATGTATGTTTGGGGTCTGAGTGCAGTAAACTGGAGTCTGCATGTGCTAGGCAGTGAATATCAAGCAGGACTAGCCAGTGAGTAGAGTAAGAATTTGTGATTCAGGTACCTAAGATGGATCCTGGAGAGATCAGGGGGTCTGTGGGCTGACTATTGGAGAGTCAGGAGATTTCAGCCAGCTTCCAGAGAGTTTGTGCAGTCTGGGGATTGATTGTGAGACCACTTGTGCATGTGTGCATGAGGCAGGGGTGGCTAGGGGGAGTGCCAGTTTTTGAGCCCTGCTGCCTGGGGGATCCATGTGTGTGTCTGTGCCTGTACTGATGTGTGCAGAGGCCTCTCCCAGCAGCCAAAGTGGGGTTACAGCATTGAGGGCTTCTATGTGCAAGTGCTCCACTGGGATAACTGGGATCCAGGGACTGACACTGAGCAGAGTGTCTGAGTCTAGTGCTGCAGGGATCCACATTGTACATGTTTATAGATATTTTCCCTATAATGAGCCTCCATCTTGCTCAGCCAGAGTAAGAGGGATCAGTCCATTGGCACTGTGTGTGATCATGAGAGAGCTGCATTTTCTCTCTGTGTTGGTCTGTGCTGCCAGCTCTGTGTATATGCACAGTGTGCATGTGTGCCTACTGGGAACATGCTCAGCCTTGCTACTGGCTGGACCTGGGGACAAGTAGCAGAAGCTTCACTTCTATCAGGCTATTGGATTTGGCAGCAGCTAACATTAAATAAGTCTGACATATGTGGTGGAAAAGGATGAATGTGTCAGTCGGAAAATTTCAGGCTTTCCTTTTTCCTGTACCTGTACATTAGGCACAAGCCATAAATCTGATATTCTCCACCTGAAAGACAGAGCATCACTTTTGTGAAATCTCTAGGTCCTAATCAGTGAATATGCCTCCTGTGATTGCTTGCCACAGCATAGGGTGCACCTCTAGCAAGCCCAGTGATAGAATCTGGATCTGGCTGCAGTCAGCAGTAGTACCAAAATCTCAGAGGAAGCCTGACCTTGGCCCCATTACACTCTTAGAATGTGTGAATATGACAGTGTCATCCTCTGTACTGAGGCTAAATGGTGTAAAACTACTGCAGTATCGGGTTCTATTGCTACACTTTGCTAGAGTAAGTTACTTTGTTTTGCAGTGGAATTATTTGAAATTATAATGATGCAGGAGGTATATGCCTGTCAATAGGATTATGCACAATGTTATGGCAGTTAATATGTTTAACCAGGGCATTAGAAGGATGGTGTCCTAATGAGATGTTCATGCATCTGCCTTTTTTTCTGTCTGCTCATATGTATTTTGTTACAGAATCATTCTTAATGTCATACTTTATTCTTCATGTAAGACACGGATTTTGTTTCCTGCCTACAAACACACTCTCAATCCACGTGAATCCACTAGGTTAAAAGAGGGAGATTCAGGGATTTGTATATTCAGGTTGAATGAAGATTTCTGTGAAATATGCCTGTTTCACTAGTCTTAGAAGACCAGAGGTGCAGTGATACATTATTATGACATGGAGTTATGCTCTCACATCCCCTTCTCCTAGCTATATTTGGCAAAGAGGAGCAAGAAATACCTGTGTGAATATTATCTCAAATACTTGCCATTTTATCATCTTCATCATATTAGGATTTCTTTAAAGCCGGGGCATGCTCTGTAACTTGTCAGAAAGAGAAAGAAAAATTAGTCTAAATATGTAAAAGATGAGTAAATAAAAAATAACCTCTGAAAATAAAGCCAAAATATATTAAAACATGTACTGATGAATAGACTTTAAAATATATGCAATTATTTGCATTAATTAAGCTTTTTAAGCTTAAGTCAAAAAGCATGGTAGATAAAAACAGAAAATGAAATGTGTGGTAGAAAGAAAACAGAGCCATCTGCCTGCTTACTGATGTGAAATAGGCACTTAGAGAGTTAAATGGAACATAACAGTTTACCATTTTTGCTGGACCTTAAGCACTTTGAGTCAGGCTGTTTCCCTGAGTTCCAGTGGCATTTAGTGATATTTTTAGTACTTTTCTAGATGGACTAAAAATTATGCTTAGGTGGTGGTTATACAGGAATCTCTATTCCTCTCTAGACCATGAACTTGGGTTTATAGGAAAAATACAGGGAAAAAATTCCAATGCCCAATTAACTACTTATTGCTTCAGGTCAGCAATACCATTATACCCCATGCATTTCACATAGGAGAAATAATTACCATCCCAATACAAAAAGTGCTGTTTCTTTAATCACAAGTGTTTATAGTTAAACTTCTCTTTAAAAAGGTATCTATGAGAACTAAGATCCATAATCATTACTCTATGCCATTAATTCCAGATTAGGGACACCTAATACTGGCACACTGTAGATCAGCATTAGGTGTGTAAAATTGTATCACACCACCTAACTTTAGACTCCTGCAACAGCAGACATCTCTATGTGAGACAGTTGTCCAAACTCCCTTTATAGTCAGAGGAATATAAGAGTGCTTCTAGAGTGATTCATCTGGCCTATTTTAGATGTCAACCTTGGGAGGAGATGAATCACAGTTTGGAAATACTTATTTGTTTCTAGTCACTGTAAAGGGAGTTTCTATAATTAGCTCAAATGTGGATGTCTCCACTGTAAATGCACAAAATTTGAAGTGATGAACCCCACCTCGAGTCCAGTAATGAGGAGTGTCTTCCTTCCTGAATTGTCCTATTAAAATCGTTGGTAAAGAATAAAACAAAAGTACTAATTTGAAAATGTTTTATTTCTGCAAAATTTGCAGGATCTATAAAAATTTTGAATAAATGTACTAAAGCTTCAGGAAGTAGGGGAAAAAATGTAGTTTCAGAGAAACTAGGGAAATCATGGTAAGTAAACAAATAGTTCTATTGAAAGTGGAATTAATGAAGCTTAGGTTCCTATGGATTTGTGTTTCATGCTTGATTTATTTTCTAAGTGAATTTTAATACAGCTGCTGTTGAAACGCACTTCTTATTAGACATCCAAGATTCTTCAGAGGTGAGAACCATCCTGACTACCTCAGCCAGAGGAAAACCTACAGTGAGAAAATGGGCATTATTGACGCTGGCACAACCATGTAGGAAAAAACTCTTGCCTAGAAAATTGATTCTCTGGTGCCTAGCAAGACACATGTGTACTTTGGCTTTGTTCAAGTGGTCTTTCAGCTTTGTCAAGTGATCTCTCTTCCTTACCTAGACAGCTACTAACATGAAATGTCTGGGGATTTTGAGACTTCTTCTGCTCTATCAAGTTTAACTAAAATTTGCCAGAGGATATTAATCAAAAGTAATTGGGATAAACTAACAGAAGGATGTAGGGTTTTGCACTGATGCACCTGTGCATTTACAAAGGAAATAAAGGGAAAATAACAGGATGCAATTTGTTTAGGCCAATATAAAGATCCTTTCAGAAATCTAATTGCTGAGGACTTCAGATTTTACATTGTATTTGGGAGGTCCCCTTCAGTCATTTTATGCCTCTTAAAAACATTCTAAGGTGAATAGTTCAGCACTAACAAAGCAAAGTGCGACCTGCTGCTCTTTAGATGTCTTTTGTCAAAGTTGTGAAATTATCTGACCCAAGATGTTTATCTGGAAAATATTTAACTACTTGATTTCACAAAGGTATGTGAGAAAATGTTTTTCTTTCATAATTATGCTGTTCTCAAATTAAAATAATTTTCCAACCCAACTTCCATTGGTTCTGCTTTTAAGAATTCAGATATGTATTTGAAATTTGGGGGTTTTTAATATTTACAAGCTGTTTTCACAGCATCTCATTTCATTAACTGCTGGAGAACAGAAATTGATCCATTTTGTCATGGTTTATTCAGTGTTTCTGAGAAAACAGGCTGAATGTAATTTTTTTCTCCTCTTCACAGCTCCTCGTTCTCCTGTTTCTTTATCAGAGAAATGCTATGTGTGACACAATGGTATTTGTGATAGTCTTCATTACTGGCATAAATTCAGGATGAAGCTGTTACTTCATGCTGCAACTCTCAGCCTCTGTCAGACTCTATGACAGTCTATATCACAGACTCCAAACCA
Source organism: Ploceus nigricollis (assembly GCA_013399945.1). Lineage (NCBI taxonomy): Eukaryota > Metazoa > Chordata > Aves > Passeriformes > Ploceidae > Ploceus > Ploceus nigricollis. The sequence goes on along the minus strand of VXBC01000360.1, from coordinate 692,185 downwards.
CAGGAAATCTCAGGCATCTATCTGTGCACCTCGATACTTTCACCACCTTCCTCACCAGGGTAGCACAGCAGTTAGAGTGAAGCAGCAGGGCAAGGAACAGCCCAGAGATGCATGCATTGAGCAGATTGCTCTCTTGTGGTGCACTGAAAAGGAAAAATTTTGAACAAGGAAGAAGTCTGAATCCTGCAAAAGCAGGATGTGGCAAAGTAAACAATTGCCCTCAAAGCTATGCTTATATAAAATGTTATGATTACTGTATTTGCATGGACTATGCAAAAGTAGTAGTGTGGCAGGAGTGCCACATTATGACCTTCCAGGCTTTAGGCTCATTCTTTGATCTTATGTAAAATAAGAGAAGGGTCTATAGCATTTGAAAGAAAGTCACTTTACACATATTGCTGAGGGTATTTGGATATATGTCTCTGGTGACACATTCAAAGAATAAAGTCAATTTCAACAAATAAAACTCAGTACTTCAAAGTCTGTGAAGGCCTTCTTTAAGTGCAACCTACAATCTACCATTTCCCCTGTCCCTTCCTTCATGGGGACCATATTATTTTTACATCAGCGTGAAAATCGGTGCAGAATGATTAATCTTTTTCATACATTTGTTATTACGTTTACGTAGCTTATTAGGTTTGGTCTGGAATTTGTTTTGTGTTCTACCTTCAGAGTTCATCAGCTGCTGCCTTCTTTGATACTCGAACTCTGTGCTTTTCATTTTCACTGAAACCCTTATAATAGACTTTACTGAAATGCAACTACTAGATTCTTAGGTTTATGGACCAAGACTGGCACCTTCTGGTGAGTGAATTTAAATTCACTGCAGAAATATGATATCCTAACAGACAGTGCTTTTAACAATTTGCTATTTAGAGGTATTCCAGTATCCTAGATGTTTTTGTGACTTAGTTTAAATATATAAAGTCATCATATTTCACAACACACATACTTGAATACAATTATACATAGATACAGAAGAATTTCCCTATGAGTTAATCACTTTATTGATTAATGGTCATCAAATGGAACAAATGATTACATATAAATAGATTTTTTATTTTGACACTAGGCAACTGGGTAATATGATGGATTTTTAAAGTATAATGGAAGTTATTTGCACTTATGTAACTACAGAAATAGGATTTAAACTTGAGAAGTGCCATTAGTGGAGAGGTGCACTGTTTCAGGTATTTTTACTGATATGTTCTAAGACAGTAGAGATATGTTTACAAAAGCTGGAATGCTGGTCACTGAGGATCACAAAGCAGAGTACATTTTGCACACATTTTGGACTTGTTTGTTTGAACTGGTGACATGATTAGAGACATTTCTGTTCACAGATTCTCAGCTACCAACATCCTAAGATAAACTTTGATATTTAGCTGTCCACACCAGAATAACCCATTAAATTTCCATGACAGCAAACAGAAAGTCTTCTGCAGAGTCATTTGGATAGATTTTTAATATATAAATTATAAATGTCACAAGGAGGGAAAGAATAAACTTTTCTTGTTTTGGGGTCAGACAGCCTAGCTTTTCATGTGCAGCAGCCATTGAAAATGGGAGCAGGACACACAGCTAGTCTCTTTGAAAAGTGGTATGTGTTGTTCAACAGAGCCGCTTTCTAACATTTCAGGCAGAGATTGATTTATGCCCTCTAATCTGCCCCTACAGTGCTATACTATAGGCAGAAGATGGCCCAAATTAAAAATACAAAGTATTTGGGGGGATGTTTGCAGGATTCTTAGATATACTTGATTTTTTCCTTTTTATTTATTTGTTTGTTTTGTGGTATTGATATTCCTACATGACCTAGAATGCTGGAAAAAATGCACAGTCAATGTCCATTCATTAACTTGCTAATCAAAATTAATATATTTAAGATATAACCTGTCTCACTGTGTTCCTTCTACGCTGAGTTTTGCACTTTCCTCTAGCACCAGTATAAGCCACTCACCTTAAAGGCAATTTTTATTAACCGAATTCTGATAATTATATCACTCTCTAAAACCATTTTACTTTTATCCAATGTTAGTGCAAATTCCACCATTGCTTTTAAACCTCCTGGTAGTTATTATCTCACATAAGTCAAGGAACGGCCATCACTTGGCAATTCATGAATGCCTACAGACCCAATTAATCAGCCTAAATGGTTTCATGCCCCATTTTCTTATCCCTTGTGTCACCCAGTCCCACCAGATTTCTGCTGAGTTGAATTCCATGCTCACTCAGATGCTCCCTCCTAGCACTTCACATTCCTGTTGTGCCTGCTCCCCACATCTCTTCCTAACTAGGTCAGAATAGAGAGAGAAAGAAAACAGTACACCAATTTGTAGTTTTTCAATCTCAGACAGCACCTGGCTGGATGCCATTCACTTCAGGAATAAGGAAACTTGCTGTCCTTGAAATAATAGCATAAGAGCTGCCAACCAATTGTGCTTGATGGGACATTATCGCTGGATAAATTGCTTTCCTACAGCAGTACCATTCACTTTAAGGATTTACTGCAGATAACTATAATGGGAAAGTTGTGATAGTATAGGGGAAGAAGAGTCTCATAGTTCTAATTTGAAATATTTCTATTTTACTAACATCAAAATGCTTGATAGAGATCATAGCCTGGAGTATGCCATATACTTCAATGTCAAGAACTCTAGTAAAATCAAGCCGTGTTTCTACAGCTGATGAGCTGGGAGATACAGTTTTGTCTACTGTCCTCTTTACCTTTGTCTAATTTTTTTATTATTACTGTTATGAAAACTTACAACTTGTGACATGTGTACTGTGGAATAGTACACAAAACTTACTATATTTTACTATCTTAAGAGTAGTCTCCATTTGACTTTACTTTTGAATTATTATAGACCCATCATTCCAAAGAAGGCATCATTTTATTGTGAAAATATGACTTTGCACATCTTTTTGTATGCTTTATTAAGGGAGCTTCTAGAAATCAAAAATAAATGTCTCCAGAAAGATTTAATGTTCTTAAAAGGCGAAATAACACTGAGTGATAAGATTTGTTTCCTTCCTAGACTTTGCTTAAGAACTTTGTGCTGCAATTAGCTGCAGCAAGAAAAGCAAGTTGGTTTATATTTCTTCAAGCAACAGTCAAACACAGATCCAGGCAAGTTGGTAAGAATTTTTCATAACCAATTAACATCTGTCTTCCTACTTAACAAACGCTTTAACATTCATAATGGGGAAAGTGAGGTGTTTTCAAGATAAATATCTGTCTTGAATATTTCAGCCAATTAACACACATGCTGGAACATTCTGGCTGCTGTGCAGTATCACAATGCTTTTTTAAAATACTAAAGTAAACAGAATTTCCTTCATGTGTTTCCTCCTTAATTCTGCCACACAATTAAGAATCCATATGAAGCCCAGAATATTATGGTTCTCTGTCCACAGATCAAATGCACCAGACAGAATATGGTTTTTGCATTCTCCCTTGGAGACTCCACACACTGGAGAGAGTAGGAGAGCTGTAGTTAGGTGGGGCAACATGAGCCAGTGCTCAGGGCATGGGACTGCCAGACCTGAAACTCATCCTCACTTGATGTAAATTTATTGCAACTCCATTACACTTTTCCTGCCTCATGTGAGACTACACAAATTTACAGTGCTTGAAAACTGATCCAAGAGAGCTAATTTTTTTCCTGGAAATACTTTTGAACTGCTGTTTGTGAATTCAGATAGTTCAGTTTTCTATCTAAAAGGAAGATACAGCATTGCTTGAAAAATATGAAAATATATGAAAGGAACTGTGAAAGAAGAGATTAGCTTTGCTAGCTAAAGTAAAATGCATTCCTGTCTAAACTGTGGGTATCTGACATTTTTGTTATCAAGGAAAAATTAGAGCTGCAAAGTGAACTTACTTGTACTCCCCTCACACAAATCTAATGAAACCTCAGTTACTGCATCACACTGTGTGTGCCCTGCTGCTGCCTTCTCCATTACTACCACTATTTTTCCTATCCAGGTTTTGCACAGAGAAGAAGTCTGTCTTAGAATTTTGGAAAGCATTTTGTGAGTGGTAAGTAGAGAGTCTGGAACAGATATTTTGTGCATTTTCCTGAGCAAAATATCTTTTTAGAAGTTTTTGGCAATTATGGAAGTGGACTGGATTTGATGGCTCAGCAAGTCCTCCTTCAAAACCATGTTTTTATTTTGCAAAGTACATCTTTATGACTCAGAATCAGATGCTTTGCACATGACAGTTTTGTGACTGTTGTGGAAAAGTAAAAAAAATTTCATTTAAATAATCACAGTATAGATTTTGTAAACTCTGAGCTAATTTTCTTACAGATCAGACATTCTATCTAAAAAAAGGTATGAAATAGCTTCAACAGTGGAAAGCTGAGGATATTTCTTGTGCAGAAACAGAATTTTTGTGGTAGACATGTTTCTGCTCCAGGAACTCAGAGTTGTTTTTATGACAGTAAAAACATAGAAAGTAATAGAAAGCTGTCAAAATGCTAACAAAATCACTTTAATTTAAACAACAGATTCATTTTGATAGTGTCTGATTAGTTTGTTTTACAAAGGTAATTTTATAGACTGACACACCACAGTCACTTATTTATGCCAGTGTGATTTAGAATATAAACATGAATTATAGGACTCTTAAACCATTCAGTCTACATCTGTCCCAGACTGTTCTCCATTGTCTATACACTAGCAGGTTTTTTCACTTTCATTTAGATTTTCTTTGTTATAGAGCTTCTATTGCTTCTTTTGTGAGATCATACTCAAAGAAAATAAATCTCTCTGTCAAGAACTCTTTGATTTTTCCTTTTATAATTTCATCCCTCTGCTTCTTTTTACTCCTCTTTTTATTAAGCTATAAAATTTGACTGTGCTCCTGATTGACTGCACCCCTCAGTACCAGTCTGTCATCATGTTCCCTGCTGGCCACTCTTTGCCAAGCTATAGAACTCAGCCTTTCCCATAAACTACTTCCTCTCTGCAGGTATTGCCCACTGAACTTTCTTGAGTCCGTCTCTATTTTATGGTAATTTAGTGCCTTGAGATATATCCAGTAACACAGATATTGCAATATATTACAATACTTACCAGAAGTCCTAGAGAAGGGAAATTTTCACCATATTCTGATAATATTTCTCTGCCTATAAAGATCACTGTTCCTTGGACCTATGCCTCAATTGCCTCCAGGGTTTTCCTGACACTACAGTTCCTAGGCATCTCCCCTCTGCATCTTGGACTATACAATCGCCCAAGGTTATTAATTTGAGCCTCCCTACTTCTAATGCATACTGATCTTTTACATTTTCTGTTGCTATTTATGATTACAGTGCCAAGCTCAACAACGTCTTTATAATTTTTCCTTTATCTGTTATTTCATAATGAGATAACTTCTACCATCCCCACAATGGTCTCTATCTTCCCTGTCAGGGAAATTCTGTAGTGTTATTTTGCAGTATTTATCCCACAAGAGTCCACTTATATGTCATTTAATTTGAATTTTGTCTAAGGTAACAAATTCTACCAAACACATTATTTTGATTACTTATTGAATTTATTTCCTTCTGTTTATACACTTTTTTTAAATTGGTAATGTAAAAAGCCAAGTACAATTTTTCTCCAGTTCCTCTTTAAAAAACATAGTGTTTATTCAAGATAGAAAAACTTTTTCAGGAGCTTGAAAGTGTGATGTCTGTTGGGAGAGCAGCAACTCTCTTCCCACAATGCCAACAGTCGACCACATGTGCTATATCCAGGTTCTCTTGGTACCTAGAATTCTTGGTAGAATTAGCTTTGAGGTTTCAGGGAGCTGTGGTGAAGTAAGTATTCAGTCATTCACCCTTAGGAACAATCCAAGAACAAGATATGATCATGAGTTAATAAGTATTACCAGAAAATGTATTGTTATTATGCTAAGCATTATTATTATTCTATAATTGATATACCATGAAATAAAAAAATTACAATCCATAATTTTTTACTGCATTGAAAGAAGAGCTTCAAGAAACAATTGAATTGCAGAGCAATTCATGTAGATTATATGATGCGTTTGCTAACACAGTTGTTCTGAATTTATGGATAGAGTTGAGTATTTTTACAAATTATCAGGCCTACTCTGGTATAAAAACTTTGTGAAAAGATTTTTCACAGCATCTGAAATTTGGAACAGTTGAGACAAAGACCGTGAGCATTTTGAATCACTAAGTACCAACATGACATTTCATAGTTAATATTGTCCACATGAGGCCACTTGTTATTATCAGCAGCAGAGTCTGTCCTTTGTCAGTGCCTATGAAAGTCAGTGTGCACGTCCTCTGCTGGATCAGTCATCCTGACTTCAGTCAGGCAGTCAGTACCAGACATATATCATTCCAATGAAAATATTCCACTTCCTACTGCAATAGATCAGTAGATCAATACCACAGTTAATAAGTGAGTACATTACACTTGGGGCCAAAATTAAAAACAAATCTTATAATTAAAAAAATATATTGGATCATAGGTGCACCAGGGTTTGTTGTCAATAATAGTAACAGACCTAATATGCACAAATCTTCCTCCACTCCACTTTACTTCACACTAATGTAGATGTGGAAGGCTTGCTGTTACTTGTAATTTGTTGTTCTTTCATCTCCAGGTCAAAAATGCAGGGGGGAAAAATGTAGTTACCCGGTTTACATACTGAAAAGTTATAAATTGTAGCTCATTCCAGACAGCAATTTCAGCTGGACAAACTACAGTAACAAATAAAGTTGAAATTCAGATGAACTTTTTCAATTCACTTGAGAAGGAATCACCCAAATATAAATGAAAATCTTTTTACTGCTTTGCCAGTCTAATCAATCTGCTGCTTCGCCATGGTAGAGCTCTTCTTCTCAGTCCTTTAGTAGGAAGTAGAAATGCAGCCTACAGCTATCTGCAACAGAGTCAGTCACTTCAATTTAACTTTAAAAAAATCTGGCTGGCAGTCAGGGAGCTGGTCTCCACAGTGGTAATTTTATAACAAAACACAAGTGTCAGGTAAAATTATATCTGGCAATGAGACTTCTACCACCTTATTCATCCAGTCAGACAAATAGAAATAGTCTCTTCATTAGAGATTATTCATCTGAAACACACAGTAATTTTTCATTTGTTTCATGTAGTTTACAACATTCTTTCATAGACTGTGATATTTCTGTGCTTCTAATTTCAAAATCCCGTTAAAAACCCACTTGTTTCAAGTTCTTTTTATTCCTTTGTTAAATCAACTTTATTAAAAGTATCACAGCTATTATTCCAAACTATAAAAATGCCACCTGACAGAAGTGAAATGCTTGAACACTTCCCTCATCTCTTTAAAAATCCGTGCCTGGATGGTCCAGTTGCACCTCCTAAGCTTAGTCATAAACAGGCCCACAGCAGATTCTAAGACATGAGATGGCTACTTGCTTTGTGGAGCTCCAAAGAATCCCACCAGAAACAGCAGGATGTTCAAAATTAATGAAAGAAAATGCATTTAGCAAATAATATCTACATTCTCAGCCTGCAGTGGGTTTCATCTCGCCAAATTTAGAAATCTGAAACTATACATTCAAATCTAAGATGGTGACCTAGAATGCCTAGAGAGTCAATAAAGAGAAACAGGCTTCTCACTGAAAAGAAATACACGTCTGTCTCCAGCCAGCAATTTCTGAGAATGCCAGATAACTGCCCAAAATAAGTGTTTTCTTATGATTTGATCAGAGGGATGTTTTTTTGCTTCTCTTGGCAAGAAGAAATCTGCAGTGAGAGCCCAAGAGTAATCTGTCAGGAGCAAGATTGAAGAGAAACATGAAGAGTGGCTTTTAAAGTGTTAGGAGAATAACAGTTAGGAAACACCAGTAATAGGAACATCTAATTACCATGCTGGGATATTGATATAAATACAAAGCAAAAAAATCTGTAAACTAAGTATTGCAATAGTTCTGCTGCTTAGGGAACAAGAAACATCAAAATTATCTCAACAGAGATTCCCCCTACACTTTTGAATATTCAACAGATCGATAAGGTTTTTACAGACTTCACAGAATTGAATTCTTTCAGCAGTACAATGCAGTATGTCAATCCTTCAGTACTTGGCACTGACTTTTGCAAAACCAAGCTGTCAGAAGCCCTGAAGCAGCACTGAATCAATGGCAAAGAGCCTTGGTGAGCAGAACAGACACAGCTGCCCCTACTGACACTCTCAGCTTTTTCCACCATCATTTCAGTTCTCATTGTTCTCACAACATGCAGGTAAGGTCACATGCTCTTGGATCACCTCTGCTGGGTTAACAAGTTCTCTTTACCTCTATCCTGTCTGATTACACTCTCAAAACAATGTGTCAGAGAAACTGATAGAAAAATGACCTGGTCAACAACTGAAAGAATAACCATAGCTTTCTCAAGCTTTTGAAGCAGCAATAAGGAAGAAACAGCAAAAAATCTCTTGTGACCCAGGTCTATATATGCTAGATTTGTAAACATATCTCAGATATGAAAAAAAAATAAGGCTGTATATGTCTGGGCAACTGCCATTCCCCATCCCCCTGTACTGCTTAGTGGAAGGAGGTAGACAAGTCAGGAGTTAGGTTGAGCCCAGGAAGAAGGGAGGTGAAGGAAGAAGGTGTTTTAAGATTTCTTCTTATTTCTCATTATTCTACCCTGATTTGACTGGCAATAAGTGAAAATTCCCTCAAGTCAAGCTAGTTCCACCTGTGACGTCAAATGCTGAGTGATCTTCCTGTCCCTATCTTGATCCACAAGCTTTTTGTTGTGTTTACTTCCCCTGTTTACTTCCCTGAGGGATGGAATGATGAGTGTCTTGGTGGGGACCTGACATTCCACCAAGGTCAACCCAACCCAGTTACCATTTACCTCAAAGTGCTATTTGTGACACGTCCCATGGGATGTGTCTAATAATCTGTTTTCTTACACACAGGTATTCTGTACAGCTCTCATCTGATGCTAATTGAAACATCCTTCAGGGCATTCTACAATGATCAACTTTTAGATTAAGATGTGGTCAGAATAATACAGAATAGCTGCTCTGTAAACCACAAATGCCTATCCACTTGCTAGAGGATTACTCAAATAGCAAATATTTGAACTACTTGAACTATTAACTGCTCATAACATCCTATGACAGCAGGAAAATTATCTTCCTTTCATTTGATCCCCTAGTAGCATTAGTAAGTTCCCCATTTTCCTGCTTTTTATATTGAAATCCTCCTCAGAATTTGATTACAGCACCTTACCAACTCATCTAAGCTCTCTAGGATTTTCTTGGAGCTACTATGTCACACTGTCAAGGGGCCTCCATGTCTTCCCCAAGAAACTGATATAACACAAATGTCCCTCAGAAACACGTATATACTAGGAAGCTATGTCTGAGTCCTTCTGAGTTTGCTTGCACTTGACACTACCAAAGTGTCAAGCCATGCCAAAGCGGCACAGTCATGATCCTGGCCAATACCTGGGAAGAAAAGTAGTAAGACACAATCTGAATAAAACAACCTTTCGGGACCTCAACATTAGGGTAAGAATGAAGACCTTGATTCTAGTGCAACATGGTCACTTTAACCCATGTCATAGCAAGTGAATGATCCTGGGGCATTGTCCATATTCCAGCCAGGACAAATGACGGTGCTGGACCCTAAAAGCTGCAGTCACACATAGCGTTCTTACCTACTTTTACATGAATATTTTTTTGTTTGGGCCATAAAGCATGCAATAGGAGAATGAGTTAGAGCAAGGTATGTACTAGGGAGGCTTGTGCTGTTGAGATGGCAAGGGCTGTGGGATAGCTCTCCTGCCATTGTGTGTATCTTCTCTGTTCAATATAGACAGAGCATAAATACCCTGATACATGATCAGCTTAAGGATGACCTTGTGGGTATACTTGATCTGACAATTATTCTTCAGAATAATTACCAAACACAATTATCACAGAAGTACAGTCTCAGAGTACCATGGGAGCATTTCTGTTCCAATAAGTAGCACATCCCTTTTTTCATGTTTTTACATTAAAAGTCACATATCTTGTTTAATTCCCTTCTCCCTTCCAATCTTTCCAGACTCTCTTCTTTTTCCAAAATTTCTCTGTCATTAATTTGTCAGATTAATTTTATTTCTGTCTGCCTTCTCTCCCAGATTTGATGTCTGTCTCTTTTATCTAAAATAATTTCCTCTTATTTCCCCCTTTCACCATTCCCTCAGCCAAATTCCTTGAGGAATTAATGTGACATTAGTAGGATATCACTCAGTTTATGGTTTTGTTATATTTCATATCTTTCTCAACATTTGTACTTGTTTCATTATTTAGATCATAGAATCATAGAATCATTAAGGTTGGTAAAGGCCTTTAAGTCCAACCATAAAAATAATAGTTCCAAGTACACCAAGAATACACTTATGGGACAGCAGCTTCCCAAATTTCATCTGTGCTTACCTTAATGGCATCCTATTCTCCATTTATTCTACATGGTAAAAGTTTATGAACAATAAATAACATCTTTGGGAAGCTTAGATCTAAAAAAACCATGAAAAAAAGCCTACCTATCAGACAATGAAAAATACAGATTCAGTTCTGCCATCTACTACAGACCTCTGTGTCTGTATGACCAAGCTACAAAGTCTGGGGAAGTACCCATTTCTCAAACTCTATCTATCCAGACACTGAGAAAACAGCTCTTCTGAAGATGGACAGAAGTGACGTTACAGAAAGCCAAAGAAAATATCAGTACCTGTGCATGGTTTTTATTTTAATAACTTCAGAGAGTCAACTGTGAGAATTTAAAAATGAGAAAAACAGCATTTAAATTTGTACTCACTATTTAGTAAGTTACTAGAGGAAGAGATCGATACATTGAATTTGGGGGCTTCAGGAGGGCAGGTAGGCTGGTCAGTTCAGCAAAAGTTAAAGAATGTTGGTTGAATTAAACTCTGCAGAGGTTTACTTACACAAAGGAAATTACCATGTTTAAGACAGAAATTACAAATACCATTCAAAGGAGAGATCTGACATGAGTTCATTAAGTCATTTGATTTTCAAAATGTTCTGCTTTGTTTCTGGCTCTTCACCAATAGGTAACAAGAAGTGGCAAGGAATCAATAGTGCTGCTAGGGTTGCAAACTGTATTAACAATTTGCCAGATGTCTTCAGTGGAGGGCAGTATGAAAATGACAAGTTCTCCCATCATCATTCATGTTTAATCTAAAATTATTGTGCAGATACTGGTTGCATGCCAGAGGGATTTTTTAACCAGTAGAAGTTACAATAATCAAAACCCAGCCTAGGTAGTTCACTATAAATACGGATAATGTACAAAATTTCATCCNTAAAAAGAACATCTCACATACATAGTTTCTATTTTAACTACTAAAGCTTAGTTTTTAATTACAAAACTACATTTACTATATTATTAAAATGTTAATACAGCATAACTTTCCTACATAGCATAATACATATAGTAAATATCTGCGTAGAGCCATACAATATGTGTTTATCACACAATGGGTCAGTGCTTTTTTTCCAAACAAAAGATATGAACACAGACCGTTCAAACTCCAGAGCAAAATTATCATGGAAAGCTAGATTGTTCTGTCTGGATAAAACGTCTACTTTCTCTAAGGAGGTCCTGATTTAGCTTTATTTAACATTTAACTATCTACCATAGTTAGAACCATACAATATTTTGGCTTGGAAGAGACCTTTAAAGATCATCTAGGCCAAACCCCCTGCAATGAGAGTGACATCTTCATCTAGATCAAGTTGCTCCAATCAACCTAGCCTTGAATGTTTCTAGGGACAGAACACCTACCCCCATTCTGTTCAATTTGTTACAATGTTTCACCAGTCTCATTGTAAAAAATTTTGTCATTATATCTAGTCTAAAATTACTCTATTTTCTAAACTGCTTCTAAAACTATTCTTTCTTGTCCTCTTACAAGAGGCCCTGCTAAAAATCTTGTCCCCATCTTTCTTGTAAGATACCTTTAAGTATTCAAAGGCTGTAATAAAGTCTCCACAGAGCATTTTCTTCTCCAGGCTGCACAACCTGGAGAAGCTCTCTCAGTTTCTCCTCATTGGAGAGGATCATCTTTGTGGCCCTTTTGGATGCACTTCAACAAGTCTATGTCTTTTCTGTGCTGAAGGCTTCAGAGCTGAACACAGCACTCCAGGTGGGCTCTGACGAGGGCAGAATGGATTGGTAGAATCACCTCCCTTGACCTGCTGGCCATGCTGCTTTTGCTATCACCCAGAATATGGCTGCCTTTCGGAGACGTGAGTGTACATTGCTGGATCATGTCCAGCCTTTTATCTACCAGCACCCCCAAGTCCTTTTCCTCAGGGCTGCTCTCAACAACTCACCCTCCTAGACTGTATTGAACTGGGGGATATCACTTCATATTTGAAATAACTTAGCAGCATTGTGCTTATAAGGACAGAAGTGAATCCAAAATATCTCTCCGATTTAGCCCAGGAGATATTGCAACAGAAGATGCTCTTTAAAGCTTTCTGACTTAACATGAGAGCAATGACAGTATTAGTTTTGCTTCTATTGATGTGTATAAGCCATGGTCAGTAGTGTTGAAAGGCTTATGTGGAGTCAAGAAGCTGCACAGTTGTACTCACAGATGAATGCAAGATGCCTGAGGCGAAAAAGGGCTTTAGGGAAACACCAAGGCAGAGGTGTTAGAATGTGCCTGAAGGTGAAACTGGAAGTGGTGGGAAACAGAAGGATGTTGGATATCTGGACTTGAAATAAAATATGTAACTGTTGCCATTCAGGAGGAAAATTAACATAGTGAGCTATTTTTTGATGGCACTTTACAGTGAAATGCCTTTCTACATTAAATGAAACATGATAAGTCTTATCTGTATCTTAGGTACAATGATACAGCCACTGAAATGCTACATGTGCCTACTTAAAAAAGAAGAAAAAATCAAGCCTGTTAATGCCATTATAATTAGCACATAAGAGTGCATGATTATAGCACACAAGAGAAACACATCAATCAAAACTGAAAACCTGAGAAATACGTTAGTGGTGTCTGATAAGGGTTTCAGACATCTGGAGATATCTCATAAAATATTATTTGGGTATTACACAACCTCACTCCAATAGCTCTTCTTAGTATGAGAAATACATCATATACACAATCTTCTGGGGAATCTGGAAAGAGAAATGGATAAGAAAATGGTTAAACAGATGCATGCTTTTTTCATTTATATTTAGCAGCAACTCCTCATCTGTCTTTGATTTCATTTGTTTCTTCATTAATAAGCCTGGCTTAGAATAAGCCTAACAAAAATACACAAAAGTTGCCTTTCAAGTCTGTGAGTTACAATCTTCTTGGCTTGAAATTATTGACCTGAAATGCAGCTTCACCTTATGTGTACAAAAATAAAAATGTTCTGCTATTATTTTTTTTATAAGGACTGTCACACAATCCCCAAAGTGGCACTGGAATTACTCAGCTTCTTCTCTCCAGTTCTCTCCAAGTCAACCTTTTTCTCTGATATAAAATGTGTATTGCATCTGTGTATAAATCTGTATATAAAATCTATTTGAAAGGAGGTTCAAGCAAGAACAGGAACTCCTGTAATTCCCACTCACCACAATTTCTGATGCCTTCCTTGGCCACAAGCATTTTTAGCTTCCCCTCCAAAAAAAAAAGAAAGACAAATAAATAAAAAAATCTGTAAGGCAAATTTAAGATTACATTTGAGTTAATTAATTTTAAATCTGATCCTGATGGATGAAAACTTGAACATGAGATAGCAGTATGCATCAAAAGCAGAATGACCAATAGATTCTTGCCCTCTACTCTGTTCTTGTGAGACCACACCTGGAGTACTGCATCCAGCTCTGAGGACCTCAACACAAGAAGGACCTGTTAGGGTAGATCCAGAGCAGGGCTACAGAAATATTCAGAGAGATTAAACAGCTCTCCTGTGAAGAAAGGTTGAGAGATGGAATTATTCAACTTGGAGAAGCGAGGCTCTGGGGAGACTTTATTGCTTATAGAAGGGGTTTAGAGGAAAGATGAAGAATTTTGTGGAATGAGTGTGGAATGAGTGCTTATAAAAGAGATAAAGACTTCTTACCAGAGTCTGTAGTGACAGGGCAAGGGGAAATGTTTTAAAACTGAAGGAGGGTAGGTTTAGACAAGTGCTCAGGTTCCAGCTGGGACAGGGTTAATTTTTTGCAGTAGCTGGGAGGGAGCATAGCTAGGACACAGAGGTTACTGAATACCACCTCACAACATTGCTGGGGCAGGGGGAAGGGACTCTCTTCAGTGAGTTACTGTTTGTTTTCTTATCTCGTTGTTTCCAGTAAATTGTTCTTATCTCAACCCGTGATCTTCCCCTTCTGTGCCTCCAATGCTCCTCTCCACAACGGGGAATGGGAAGAGGAGAGAGGGAGCAAGGAAATGGCAGCATGGTTTGGAGTTTCAGTGGGAACACTGAATTAGGGGGTACCATTAAAAAAAAAATTCCAAAATAATTTGAAAAAAGGAAGAAATTTTTTACGAGGTTGGTGAGACACTGGAACAGGTTGCACAGAGAACCTGTGAATGCTCAATCACTGTAAGTGTTCAAGGCCAGGTTGCATGAAGCTTTGACAAATCTGATCTAGGGATAATTGTCACTGTCTTGGCAGAGGTGTTGAACTAGATGATCTTTAAGATCCTTTCCAAACGAAATCATTCAATAATTCTATAATGTTTAAAGTCACTTGGTCCAGATGGAAATTATTCATTTGTTTATTTTTCATTCCACTGACAAAGTGCAAGTCACACTTTTTTTTTAGACTGCAGAAAAAATGCAAGATACCTTACACAAGTCCACAGCAAATAAGCATTTCAACAAAAACTTAATCATAGTAAAAAGGAGGTTTTCTCTGTAAAGTTACAGGAAATTGACAATGTCAAATAGTGTTTAATAAAACTCACAGAAATTCAAAGTTATGGTCAGTCTGCAGAGGCAAATAAAACAAAGGATGAAACTAAAATGCTATGTGACACAAAATTCTTTCTTGATCTCTCACTTTTATTTCAGAATTGTTACAGAGGGTCTGTAAAGGCCTTTGTAGTGTCAGTCTAAAATTATTTTTTTTCTGAAATATATGAAAGTTGTATTTGTTAATTAATTAGGGAATATAAATATAAGTTTTCCAGAGATCTCATAATTGAATACAAGCTGTAACATTTTAACAGTAATGTTGTTTAACCCTTGGAACAACTGCCAAAATCTTGTCAAATATTTGTAATCTGGATATTTTAATTATCCATTGGAGGTGTGTTTTAAGATTCATGCTCCAGATCCCAGTCTCAGTGATGTTAGGGTTTGTGGTAGGGAAGAAGACTCTCCAAAGCAAGAAACCAAGCAAGCAATCAAAGCCTTAAAATAAAAAGCCTACATGATTTTATTCCCTGATAAATCATAAATAAAAAACCCATAAATATTTTACCAAAGTCCATTGGCTTAGAATGGGTATATCCTGATTAACTTTGACCATTAAAAAGGCTGATAGATAACACAGCCAATATAGATGAGCCTAACTGAAACACCAAAACTTAAATCATCTTAAAATATAGAAAAATATAAATAATATCAAATAAATAATTAGAAATCATTATAAATTACATTATAAATGTAAGCAATCTTAAAAAGAACTTTTGCTGTCACATGCCATGCTGAAAACAGTGATGACAATGCACCGATGTTTTAATTATTGCTGAACAGTGCTTACACAGCATAATTTCCACATCTCACTTCATCCCATAGGCAAGGAGGCTGATAGGACAGCCTGCATTTTAATTCAGAAAAAAATGGACCAGAGAAATGAAAACGAAATTAAACCAACCAAACAAAAAACCCTACTGAATCACCCACAGAC
>VXBC01000360.1:634776-676243 GCA_013399945.1 Ploceus nigricollis | reverse complement strand
TTTTAAGATTAATATTCTGATCACTGGATAGAAAAATCAACTTCTTGCTTGCCTAGTTTTCCTCTGGCATAAGCTACTAAATCCTCTACTCTGCTCTCTCCCAGTCTGTCCTCCTTCTTTAGTATTTCATGGTCTTTTGAGTAAGACATTCCAGGTTTGAATCACCTGAGACTTCAGAAGAGAGATTAAGCAAGACCTAGTGGGATTCTATATACTTTATATAACTATAATTTAGATAAACAGTGGTTTACCTAAGGAAAAAAAGATAAACAGTAGCAGAAGCTAGAGGACACCAGGCAGATCTTAAACATCCTTCTGCCTCATCTGGCAATCTTACCATACCTTACTTGGGAAGTTGGCACCCAGCTTTACATTCTGAAACACTTCCTTTATGCATGCAGATGTCAAGAGAAATTTCACTCTGGAAGGAGAACATTTAGTGAATATGAGGTAGATTTTCTCATCACTTTCTGCTCTAACTGAGCCAGTCTCTTCAAGTCCCATTTTAACTAACACAGCAGGCACTCTGAATCTCATCATGTGTCTTCTAAGAATATACTGCATTATATTTTGTAAAAACAAGTTCCAATTAACTTTTATTTACTTCATTTGTAGGATAATTATGATTCTGTGATTTGGTATTTGTTTTCATATTTTGGCCCATGGGAAAGAAAGAAAGTGTCTAAATTAAGGAAAAGAGGAATACAAACTTCACAAATTCATAATGATATAATGCAGTAGCTAAGTGAAGACATGATTAATTTATTAAGTTAGCAACTATTCCTAGGCATTGAGACATCCCTGAAAGAAATTTTTGACTGTGAATATTATGGAAAAGCATCTCCACTGCTAAAGTAGGGTTTTCACTGAGTATGCCCTAAGGCTTGAGTAGTAAAAAAAAAAATTGTTTTCAGCAGCTAGTATGTCAATTCAGTATGTGAAAGAGTTCTGCACTTCTAGAGCTCCTGTGCTCCTGTTAATTACTCTGCTTTCCACTGTCCTTAAGATGCTAGAAGAGCAGGCCCTGCACTGGCAAAAATTACAATAGCCTGTAGAGTACGCTGTATTAAAACAGCTGCTAACAAGACAGAATTGTATTGAGAAGCAGCCTTATTCCCATTTGTATCATGTTCAAAATCATTGCAACAATTTTGAGCTGTGGAAGAAGCATTTTGCCCCAAACAAGCATGTCCTGATCTAAAAACTTAAATGAAAATTCTGGATGAGACAGCAGAAATATATTCAGAAAATTAAGTGCCATATATATATTACAAATGTACTTGCTGTATGTGTAAATTTAACAGAAAGAAAATAATCCATATGTGTAAATTATATTATTTTTATATAACAATTTTGGAGAGAAATTTAATCTGAACTGATCCTTAAACAGCACCTCAGCAACCTCAGCATGAAGAGATATTGACTACCAGGGAAACTCAGCTCTCTCAGGAGTGCTTTTGCTACCTCATTGCTGATCTACAGTTACATTAAAACCTGCATGGCCAGGTAATAACAATCATTAGGTCACCTGTCTTTGGGATGACATAATTAAAGACAGGTTTTATTTTTCTCTGCTGCAGGTTGACCAAATCAGGTTAATTTTTCAGCTAGTGCTGAAAACCAGAACCAAGCAGTGCAGGCAATTTTACAGGTACTGAACAGTGCAGATATGCAGAGAGCAGAACTGTGAGAAGTATTATTTTGTAATTAAAAAATGGAAAATGTGGCTAAGGTGTTTCGTTTTTTATTCACTGAACAAGAAGGCACTTAGCAGAGCCATAGCAGCATAAATAGAGAATATTAGCTTTTAAAAATAATAAACTTTTAAACTTTTCCTTTCCTACTCAACTGCATGGCCTTGGTCTGAGTGGTCAGTGTTAAAGTTAGCAGGTAAATAGATAAAACCTGATCCACAGACAAGGATCAGGTTTAAAATCCTTGTATATATGTCCGTTTCATTTGACAGTGACCTGAAATTTCAGTTCTTACACTGAGAAAACAGAAAATAACTGCAAAGAATACAGTTATTTCTCTTTTTCTGTCTTGCACATCATTCCTAGTTACAGGCTAACAGCAGTGAGATGCCCTTGTGAAACCATATTGAGGAGATATATATATATATCTTTTAAACACAAGGTAATTTTTGAAAGTGTGGGTTGGGGATTTTTTTTCCTTTGATCAGAAGTTTTCAGATTTTTTATTAAGTTATTTTAAGGGTGAGAAAAAAAATAATCCCCCAATTAAATTGTTTTAAATCCTTTAGATAAAAGATGGCACTTTTCTACCAACACAGGACTCCAACCCTATCACTAAAGGAGCATTAGGACAACTAGAAAATTAGTATCGCTGTCAATAGAGACTCTACTAGGTTACTAATTTTACCATATCACAGACAGAAGTGTCCTACTTAAAAGATACTAGGATTTTTTATTTCCTTTTGTGAGTTCTAAACATCAATTAACCCTAGGAGACAATCAGATTCTTGCTTTGCCTATATTGTTTTGTTTCCATTAAATTTTGAAGTTAAGATTTTTTTTTTCAAGCATTTGCTTGTACAGATAAAAACTTTATTCAGATCTCTATGAAGGCCCCTGTTGAGAAAACATCTGAAGCTGATTTTTGAAATGTAGCAAAGAGCCCAAAATCACCCTCAGTAGACTCTAAATTGGACATGGTTGAGAGCTGTGGGAGGAAAAACCTAATAGAAAGATCCTAGAGGATAATGAAACATTTTTACCTGGATCAGCTTTCACAGCTGGTTTCATTGCCTGTAATATTTTTTGGTTTTACAGTTTAGTCTTTATGTGTTATTTACTGAAA
Organism: Ploceus nigricollis; assembly: GCA_013399945.1. Classification (NCBI taxonomy): domain Eukaryota; kingdom Metazoa; phylum Chordata; class Aves; order Passeriformes; family Ploceidae; genus Ploceus; species Ploceus nigricollis. The sequence continues at coordinate 673,423 of VXBC01000360.1, read as the reverse complement.
TGTTCTGTATGGTACGTACATAATATCTTGCTGTAATTACTCACAGCTCACCAAAAAGAATTCAGATTAATTCTGCTGGCATTTCAGGGTGTAATGTCTATAGAAGATTAGCTTCATCTCCTTACTACCATGATGTCACAGGGAAGATGAAATTTTCTTGAAACATTTATTAGAATTGAATTCTTACGGTATCGTTTTCTAATTTCAATGAAAAATGAAATGTTCATTCCAATTTATGGCTTGGACAACAAAGATGCATTAGTGCTTAAGTTCAATGTGAGTGGGACATCTACATGGTTTTGTGGGGATGGGTTTCAGTTTCTGAGTAGGGCACAAAGATTTACTATTCCACACAGAATCTTAAGACACAAGTAATTAGATTCCCCAGGAGCCCAGATTGATTCAATATCTTGTCTTGAACATCAACTAGAACAAGGTAGCTCAGGAGGATAAAGAGATAATGACAAGTCCTTGGGTGCCCAAACCGCACAGTATTTGTCATGGCATACAGAAATTATGCAGTCTGTGTGGTATCCCAAATAAAATGTGTCAAGCTTCAGACATTTGAACAAAAGCATTGTCTCAAGGACCAAAAAAATGTGTGGAAAAGACAAAATGTGTTTGTATCTGGACTGAAATCTGTCACCAGGGTGCTTTACCACTACACATCACATCCTGGCTGGTGTAAGGTAAGAGGCAGGTAACATGTCAGGGGCAGAGACATTTTTTGCCTTACATGATCCAGCTAGATCCCACCTTTTTCTGGCCTGATCACACATTTCAATCCAGGACACTGGAGCATAACCTCCTCTTTAAATGTACAGGAATCTGCCCTAAGCAGTGGGCTGCCATCAGCACCAAAAAGCTTTCTTGCTTGGAATGAGCAGTCAGCAGCTCAGGAGCTGACCAAGCATCCCTTGAAGTGTAACTCCACCGGTGTCATTGAGTTTGGGATCAATAGCAGTTACCAGAAGTGTTGAGTGAGTAAAATCTGTGTGCTGCTTGTGTGCATGAATTGCATGTTAACATTTACACTGCAGTGAACAGAAATGATGATTAGAAGGGAGGCCACAGTGTGACTCAGATTATATGTTTTTGAAGGTTTCCTTATCATTCTACACACTGAATCCTTTAAAACTATATACCTGGCTTCATAATTTCACAAAATTTATATTCTTGTACCAAAAAGAAAATAAAGAATAAGTATCATGAAATTAAAAATATTTTGCTCTTACAATTTTGTTTTTATTGTTGAGGAGCAAGATGGCTTTGTAATGAAGAATACTTGTAAATTGAGAAGTCTCATACAGCTTTCTTGTACCTCATTTATCTACAGGTTACTGCTTCACTAGAATAATTTCATTTAAAAATATCCATTTTCTCCAGTACTCACTGTCTGTGCAGGTAGGTCAGTGACTTTCCTCTGTGCTATTGAATTTCAGCATAATGCTTCATTTACCTTCAACAACCCATGCACATACACAGAACACCAGCTTATACACATTTTGTAGCACCACCCTTTGTTCTCCAAGCTTTTATCCAGGAAGCAAACTGACCCTACAAACTTTAATTTACCATTTTCTTATGGTGCCTGGTGAGATAGAGTCCTTTGAGAAGGTAAAAATAGATGAGGGTAATGATCTGGGGAGATGGATATTGTGAGGAAGAATCAAAACTCATGAGTGGGAAATAAAGATGTGTCAATATTTTTATTTTTATTTAGAAGAATTCTTTCTCACATACTTCACACAATTCCCTCAAACTGAGTTAAAGTATTAATAAACTTAAGACCATACATTTTTCACTTTAATTGGAATTTTTCTAAAGGTAATATTTCAGATCAGTTTTTTTAAAGCCTAAACCTTCTGTCCTTATTAACTCTCTTTGAAATAGAAGTGAGGGGCAGAACTCTGGCTCTGATTGAGTGATTGGAAGCCAGAAGGGCCAAATTTCACATCCCTAGATTTGTGCTGATAATGATGCCACAAAAAAGGGTGAAAATTTATATAGAGTATGCATGATTAACCATGAAAAAAATATAATGCACTATAAAGGTTTCATAAACACTAATTTGTGCATTTCCTGTAATTATGTTGGTATAGTACCTGTAAACAATGCTCAAATTTTGCTTCGAAATTGCAAAACTTCACTATATGAAATTATAGAACAACTCAATACTACAATATTCTCTTCAAAATAAAATAAATTTTATTTCTCCATCCTATTTATGTGAATCATCTGCCTTCCATTTAGAAATATTTTTTGATGGTATAGCAATCCTCATAAAACTTTATTTCCTAACTTTACTCCTGGCACACTTGTTGCCACATTAGGCACCACTATTTATTTCAATTTACAGAGCATCTCTTTGTATAACAGTACTGGTCAAATCACTTGATTGGCAAATCCTAAGAGCGTGTCCTTTTAACTTTTTTCTTCTAGTAAGGGGGGGGATGGGATGTAGTACTAGTACTTTCTAGTATTTTTCCCACCCTTTCTCACAATAAGCTAATGTTTACTAACACATTTTTAATATTCTGTTTGGTCTTATTATTAGAAGAAAAATTCTGGCAAGAACATTTTGTTTTCCACCAGAACTTAAGAGATATAACAAGAAATGGGGCAAAGAAGCCCCTGGACCAACTCCAAAGGGCTGACTCCAGGGTGGGTTGCTGGGGCAACTGATCCCCTGTTAGATGTACCTGCTAGATATACTAACTAATTAATCTGATAAAAACTGTAGAAAATCCTTTATCCTGCATGCGCAGAGCCATATTTGTTAGAAGCCCCTGGACCAACTCCAAAGGGCTGACTCCAGGGTGGGTTGCTGGGGCAACTGATCCCCTGTTAGATGTACCTGCTAGATATACTAACTAATTACTCTGATAAAAACTGTAGAAAATCCTTTATCCTGCATGCGCAGAGCCATATTTGTTCACCTGAAAGCTTTCATTGAAGAGTTTCTTTTTGTATTATCACTCTTAATACCATTTGGAAAGCTTTGTGTCTTTATTCCAGGAAACACTGACACTGTAGCAAATACTTTCCAGCAAGGACTATGGCCCATGGAGCACCCATGCCAGACCATAGGTAAAGAGTGAAAAGGAAGGAGCAGCAGAGAGAAACTGCTGATCCTGACCTTCTGCACCACTGCTGCCTCTCTGAAGGGGTAGGAGAGGTGTCCAGAGTGATGTAGTGAACTGGATAGTTATTGGGAAGGGGAGAAGAGAGAAGTCTGAAGTGAAGTTGAGGTCAGGAAAGGGGGAAGAAAAGGTCTTTTTTTCTTAAGAGTTTTAAAAGATTGTCTCTTTATTTAGTCTGTTTATTTCCCAGTAACCAAACTAGTAAGTAAATATTTATGCTACCTGGCTGAATGAAGTTAAATTTTCCAAGTCAAATCTGGTTTACCCATGACAGTATAGAATCACAGAACATCAAGGGGTTGCAATGGACCTTAAAGATCATCTAGCCCCAACACTCCCTGCCATAGATAGGGAAGATAGGGACCTTCCACTAGACCAAGTTGCTCAAGGCCTTTTCCAATCTGGCTTTCAAGAGTGACGGGATTGGGGCATTCACAGCCTCTCTGAGCAACATGTTCCAGTGTCTAACCACCCTCAAAGTGCAAAATTTCTTCCATTAGGAAGAATACATCTAACCTAAATTGACCCCCTTAAAATTTGTACCCATTACTCCTTGTCCTGTCACCACAGTTCTGAACAAAGAGTCCCTCTCCAGCAACCCCATAAGGGCCCCCTCCAGATACTGGAAGATGCTGTGAGGTCCCGACGCAATCTTTTTTTCTCCAGGCTGAACAGACCCAACTTTCTCATCCTGTCTTCACAGGGGAGGTGCTCCAGTGCTCTAATCAGCTTCATGGCCCTCCTCTGGACTTGCTCCAAGAGTTCCATGTCCATCTTATGTTGGGGACACCGGACTGTACACAGTACTCCAGGTGCAGTCTCACAACAGTCTATTACTCAGTAAGTGATTTCATTTCTTTTATCTTGGCCCATGAGTTTTCTCAGCCTCATTTCTCCTACTCTCTCCCACCTCCTGTTTGTGGGTGGATGTTCAACTTCCAGCTGGGACTCACCACTGCAACTTCCAGTGAGAAAGCATTTTACTTCTTCCTCTCTTCGTCCTTTTGTTGCACATAAATATATCAGTCTCAGAGCTCTTCCTCATAAATAATTTTTTATATTTCAATGTATAAAATGCATATGATACCTTAAGACAAATACCTGAAGTTAGAACAGGCATTTGAACAAAAAAAAAAATTTCTCCCCACTACCCCAAACCCTGCCTGCCATTGCTCTGGATGCTACTTCATTGCTTAAAGGACAGTAGAGAAAATATAAATATAAATAACTAGAAATAGAAATAGAAATATGACATAATATAATCCTGCTCTTCATTGGCAAGGAGAAGCTCTTCCACTGTGGATCTAATGGATTCAGAGGATCTATTAATGACTTGAAACAGCTATTGGGAAAGGCACCATGTCCCAGGCATGGATCTCATTAAAGTAAAGAGGAGCTTGGCAGTCAAAAACTCTTCAGGTTTTTATATTTGCAGGAAAAGTGTAAGATACTTCTGACAGCCAGCTTAAAAGGCTACAAATATAAAGGGAATGAACACTGTTGCAGTGGGCATGAATGGCAGCGTTTAAGCCAAAGACGGCTGCAGTGCTGACCTGGGTGGGTCGTGGTTTAAGCCTGGCCAGTAACCAAGTGCAATACAGCCACTCATTCCCACACTGGTAGGATGGGAGAGAACTGTAAGGAAAAGAGTGAGGGAAATCCTATGTTGAGATAAAGATAGTTTAATAGGTATAGCAAAAGACACTCACACAAGCAAAACAAGACAAGGAATTCATTCTCATGAGCAGGTAGGTGTTCAGCCATCTCAAAAAAAAAAACAGGCTCCATCACATGTGGCACTTACTTTGGAATATAAACCCCATCACTCCAAATGTTACACCCTTCTTCCTTCTTCCCCCAGTCTTATGTGCTGACCATGACTTCATATGGTATGAAACATCCCTTGGGTCATTTAGGGTCAGTTGTCCCAGTTGTGTTTCCCCCCCCAGTTTCCCATGTACCCAAGCCTCCTTGCAAGCATGGCAGTACAAGAAGCAGAAAAGGCCTTGGCATGGTGCAGGAGCTGTTCAGCAATAACAAAAATACATCTATACTTCAGTTATGCTGTTTTGAGCACAAATCCAAAACATAGCTTACTACCATGCAGTAAGTGGCATTTGGATGATAAACTGAGTTTTAAACATAGCCTATTTACTAACAGTCTATAGGCTCTGAGACTGTGTTCTAAGACAAATGAAAAAAAATATGCACCTTAGGTATATTTCTAATTATATGAACCTCTCTGTCAGTCTAAAAAGAAACCCATAATGCAAGAATCCATTGAAAAAATAGCAATGATGGTTTTCAGTTATTCTTAGAGGTAATACTTGAATCATCTTGCTCTGAAACTATATAAAATCATCAGAAATACTTATCTCATATCCTGCCTTTAGGAAGAAATTAACTTCACATAGCACAGACTGAACAGATGCGTATTTCTTAGAACATGCTGCATCATTCAGCTGTTATTTGTCTCTCTATCACAGAAATCACTCCCTGGTAACTTTGCAAATAGACTTTTCTAGACACCATTCTGGAAAAAAATGCTCATATACCTACTCATTATATGCACTCAAGTCTAGTGTAGTAGTACTTAGCAGTTTGTACTAAGGAGTAATGGGTTTAGCCCTTAGGCTTGTTTATTTAATTTCATTTAGTAGCATATGCAATTCTATACAATTCTTTAAGTCAATCAAAAGATGCTCATTTATAATATGTGTTTCCTGGCCAGAGGAGAATACTGTAACACGGCATCAGTCTCAGGCTTTTGAAGGGTATTCCTCCCTAGAGGCACAGTAGAGACTCACAGACATGAACAAGGACAGCTTTAAATTAGCCAGCAGGAGAGTACTGATAACAGAAGACCCTAAGGTTACTTCACCTGTTTCTCCCTTAAGCCTCGAAAGTACTTGTTAAGTGGGAAACCAGTAGAATGTAACCCATAAAGATCTCCTACATTATACACATCTTAACAACACCTTTTCCTCTCTGAAGCACTATTAAAACAACATTCTTGCATGTAAATGAAGACATTGACTATAGCCATCTATTTCACTAACTCTCTTCTTAGAGATTATTAAAAATCTGGATATTTTACCACTCAGAAAAACACTTCTGAATATTATGGACATGAAATGGCAAACCAGTTCTTCCAAAGACATCCACTTAGCCACTTTGTTTAGCTTGTGGTATTGTCTTTCATATAGTAAATTTATGCTTTTTAAAATCATGCTAATACAATAATAAAATGTTTTTAAAATATATGCCTGGCTGTGTTTTGAGGTAGATTAGATGTGAATTGAATATATGTCACAAAACCAGTATCAACGGATCTACTAAGTGGTTAGACAAGACTCATAACACCGACCCCAGCAGACTTCTCATTATCAATCAGTTGCTAATGTGCATGCAAGGAGAACAACATTCCATTCTGCATTCATTTTTTATTTATCTTGTTCATTTAGATTGCAAACCCGTAAGGGTAAGGCTGTCTATCTCTTTATACATTATGGTGGAGTGGGATTTTTCTTGGCACAAGATGACTTGTAGAGGTATCTAAACAGATAGTAGCCTTTAGCAATCATCAGTGGCAAGATCAAATGGTGGATTCTGCACCTAGGATGGAATAGCATCAAGCACAAGCATAATTCAGAGATGAGTGGCTGGAGAGCTACCCTGCAGAAAGGAATCTGGGAATGCTGGATCTGGGACAGCAAGTCAGTGAGAGCCAGCAGTGTGCCCCGGCAGCCCAGAGGGCAAACTGCATCCTGAGAGGCATCAAACACAGCATCACCAGCTGGGCTAAAGAGGGGATTATCCCTTCGTATTTGAAGTTGGTGCAGCCTCACCTTGACCAGTGTTGTGCAGTTCTGGGCCGCACAATTTAAGAAGGATGTGAAAGTCCTTGAATGCATCCAGAGGAGGACAACAAAGCCAGTGAGTGGGTTGGAAGAAATGCCTTGTAAGGAGCAGCTGAGAACTTGGAGCTCACCTAGTTTACAGCAAAAGAGACTAAGGAACATGAAGAGGGAAGTGCTAAGCAATTCTCTCTGGTATCCAGTGCAGTGGATATATGCTCTAGGATGAGTGGGAATGGTTCAAAGATGAACCATTCTAAACTTCAGGGGAGGTTCAGACTGGACATTAGGAAACATTTTTACTAAGAGAGTGGTCAAGCACTCAAACAGATTTCCTATAAAGGTGGTTAAATCCCCAAACCTGTCTGTGTTTAAGAAGCATTTGGACAGTGCCCTTAATAACATTCTTTTTTTATAGATTTTGGTCAGCCATGAAGTGGTCAGGCAGCTGATGATCACTGCAGGTCCCTGCCAACTGAACTATTCTATTCTATTCTATTCTATTCTATTCTATTCTATTCTATTCTATTCTATTCTATTCTATCTGCCTAAAATATAAGTAACTATTCTAAGCTCATCACCTCCATCTAATGCTAAGGTTCAGTTTGAAGACTGGTAGAGGAATCAGTCTCTGGATATTTGTTGTGTCTCTTCATTGGCTTATAGGACTGGGGGACATCTATAGCTAGCCTTAGACTAGATGGCAAACATTAAGGGAGGAGAATGTCATCATCAGTAAGCAGGTTGGTTAAAGATTCTGAATTCCTATGTAATAACAATGGCTATTATAATTTCTAGCTTAGGATCATGCTATCATACATGGCAATTCAGCTTCCATAAGGGTGTTTATGTCCAAATGTCTTATTATTATCTTTATTATCTTGAGCATTTATTTAGTTTTTGTCTATGTTTTTACTTCTCTAATTTATCCAAAACTTTCTGCTCTGCCTCTCCTGGCTCTCTCTTTATCTGTCTCTCTTATGATCTGAAGCAAGCTGAATGATTCCTCATAAAAAGAACTGCCTTGCACAGTAATTACCATTACTTTATAACCTTTGCCAGCTTCACATTTCAGTCTCAATAGGTAATTAGATCCAAGCTCAGCAAACTTTAACATTTATATATGAGTTACTTTTTCTGACAGGAGAAATTCAGCAACTATTACTTGTACTTCCCTTCTCTGTTTTAACATGAAAATACAGAAAATGTTTGAGAACTTTGAAAGAGGAAATTCAGCTGTGCCTGTGTTCAGCTGCTCCACAGAAATAAAACCTGTGGAGTTATGCCAGCTCAGACATCTGTCTCTGACTACAATTTAAAAAAAAAAAGTTTTGGATATAATTTTTAATATAAACCATTTGTAGTTTCTTCTTGTTGCGTTCTTGTGTTTATGCAATATGCTACTTAGAATCATTATGGAAGTTCTAGTTATTGACCTGTAAGTAATGTATAATAAGATTAATTATCTATGTGTCTCTGCAGTGAATGTGTAATTTCATAGAAAATTGTGAAAAAAATTAAGGGTTTTGGAAGGGTTAGTTTATAGATTGGGTATGTCTGTTTTTTAGTGGGATTGTTATTGTTTGGGGATTTTTGCCTGGAGTTTTCTTTTCATTTCATAGCAATTTTTGATTTGAATGTGTGCTCTCAGACCACAATAGAGTGGCTTTGACAGTGTCATTTTATCTGTTCTGATCTTTCTGATCTTTCTCTGCTTTGTGTTCCTCCCTAACAATTTCAGATGATCTACCCAGAAAGGTATGTGGGAAACATGAGAAATACTGGCAATTTATGTTAGACAGAAGAATCATTCTTATCACTTATCTCTCATTAAGCTTTGATCCTGCAAATCAAATTCATGGCTGCACAGGACATCTGCCCAGTCATAACCCATTACAGGATCAGAATGAAAATACAGACTGAGAAAGACTGGCTGAGACCTGTCAGTCAGTAAAAGAACTCAAGTGTTTTTCACAGAAAGCAGATGAAATATATTCTGTTTGATAAAATCAGAGAGCTGTCCCTTCATTTAGTCATTTAATAGGATGGAAAATGAGGCCCATGTAATTTTTTATTACAGACATAGAAGAAAAACACTATAATTACCTACTCTGGAAAATGAATTGCATTGTAAGGAGAAATAATTTTATTATTTTGAGACCTTCTGTGACTATCTCTGCATTAAAATATAAACCATTATGTATTATAAATGTCAAATTCCACAAGACACCAGTTTACTAAATGCAGAACTTACATTTGTTGAAGTTAATTAAATCTAAGAAATCTAAAAATGCTCATGGAAGAGAGCCTGAGGTCTGACATCTTTCTCTGAAAATATACAAAAAATATATTTTATTGGCTTGCTGGACGCATTTTCAACTTATATTTCTTTTTTATAGAACATGATAAAGAATGCATATCTTTCAAGTACCGTTGCAGAAAGGAGAAATCCATTCATTTTTATTTATGTCTTGCATTGCACAATGTCTAGAAATTAAGCCACATTCCAAAATATCTTGGTTTTAGTGCTACATTAAACAAAATAATGTAGATTGGAAGCTTCTAGATAGTTGAAAGCAAGTGAATTAGTAAGATATGATAGAAGAGATTTCAACGTCAGGCACAACCTGTCTCATCAGGGAATAAATATCCAAAGCCTTAGGCCTTCCCCAGTCAAATCTGTCTTCAAATCAGAGGTCAAAGTGTTTTTATGGTGCTATTCTGCCTGCTAAAGGGTTTATTGCCATTAACAGGTCAAGATTCTGTCATTCCTATTTATAGTGACCACACTTGCAGACCAGTTGCATTGAATTTATTTTCATATCTAACAAAAAGAAGATGGAAAACCCCACCAGAAATTAATAGCTTGTTCTCAGTGACAGTGCCTGAGCAATAAAATCTGGTTCACTGTTAAGAGGCCTAGAAGTTTACAGAATAAAGAGGAAGTTGTTCGAAAGATCTTTAAGGAGCACATGGTACTAAGAAAGGACTTGAACTTGTTTGGTGAGAGTCTTGTTCAACACAGAAATGTGAAATACAGGACTACAATAATGGGTTGTATTTTAGCAAATCTTGGGAGAAGAATAAAGAGGTGGAAGTTATATTTTCAGGAAAAAATGAAAGAAAAAAGTAAAAAAATAAAACACATATGCTGAAAATGGGAGATACAGAGAGGAAGAGATGGATCATAGCTCCTTATCAGATGAAAATGAAGATAAAGATTTGTATAAGCTACACACTATGGATGACACTTCAGATAGTATCAATATCAATGGCTATGTTAATTACAAAATGAATGAATAAAATAGTTATTTACTTATTAAATTAGAAGTCAACAAATAATACAGTCAGTTTTAGGACACAAACAAATTAATTAAACAAGAAAATATGTGAAGAGTTTGGCAAGGGTTCCCCATGCTGTAGTACTTAGGACGAAAGCATGAAGAACACTTGACTTGTATCTTCACAGCCAAGTGACTTTCTTTCCCTCAAGTTTGCCCCTTCTGGCTTTAGGTATGAAAGGTATTCAAGGCACCAAAGTCTATTATTTATGGAGTTTTGAACCAGAAAAGGGTTTTGAGTGTGAGGCTGTAATGGTCAATGGTAGATATAGTGGTTGTGTAATGTCTCCTTTTTAGACATTATAAAGGAGACATAATCAGCCACTCATTGCTGCATAATATCAATGAATGACTGTGGGATAAAAAAAATAATAAAATATCCTCTTTATCCAAGTAGCTAAACATTAATAGCGTGGAAAAAATTATCAAAGTAGAAATGGAGCAGTGTGCTCTTCATCTAAAACACATCTAACTGCATCCTGGTTTGAATTAGAAAGATGACAACTAGCTGTTCAAGGCAAGTGATTATTCTCATCCTCTCAGCTCTGTGGCACCACATCTGGAGGGTTGTGTCCATCTTGGGGCCACTACAAGAGGGACTTTGACATTGCAGGTGAGTTCAGTGAGGAAGATTAGGTGACAGAAGCATGTGGCATATGGCGAGAGGTTGAAAGATGTGGAGCTGTTTAGCCTAGAGAAGAGGAGAGGGAGAAAAGACTATTCCTGCAACTACCTCATGGGAGAATGAAGTAAAGATGGAGTCAGACTCTTAAAGAGATGCACAACAAGGCGAGAAGCAACAGATTCATCTTTCGGTATGGGAAACTCCATGAGAAAACTACTCTCACTATCAGGTAGTCAAAATAAGAATAGGCCAACCTTGGAGATAAAAAAAACTCAACTGGACAAGGCCGTGAACAAGATGATACAAATAATTTGGAACTGCCCTGAGTGGGGATTTGGACAGGAAAACTTCTGGAGGCCAGTTATGATCTAAATTATGTCTGTGTGACATTTCTGTGCAAGTGAAATCTGGGCTTGCAGCTTTCAACCTGAAGTATTAATGAAACCAGATAGAATACTTTAAATACTAATGCCAATCTTTTGCAAACACTAGGAATTTAGAACTGAGATAATAAAAATTGTAGCAACTTTCATTTCAAAATCACGTAATACAATGAGAACCTGAGAAATTAAAGAAAACCTATGGGAAGTTATTAGAAAACATGTAAATGTCATGAATTTGAAAATAGGTTGAAGAAAAAATAGTCATATAAAAAAGACAACCTGGACTTATTCAAAACTTTATGAATAAGTCTGGTTTTTTTCCTTGCACCAAAATAACTGTACAGTAGATAAAGGAAAAATATGTAGATTTAATAAATTTAGAACTTTGATGACTGCTGTGTAATAATCTCATCAGAAAACTAAGAGATTTGAATTAGATGCAGTAGGTGTGCATCCGAAAACCACAGTCAAAGAAAGCTTTTTAATTATTTTAATTATTTATCATCAAACTGTGAATTAACTGAACATGGCATCCGATAGAGGTATGCCTTTGTCCCATTAGTATTTTCATTAAGGATTTGCATGATGAAAGAGCAGGAGGCTTGTTAATTCTGCAGAGGCAGAGTGCAAGGAATCCAGAGAACATGACCAAAATTATCTTAATAAGCTGAAGAACTGGATTGAACTCAGACCAACAAAACTCAGTAAAGGCAAATGTAAGAACAGCTGAACTGATATGTCAGTCACAGTTGAAGGGTGCACAAAAAAGGACAAAGAAGAGGGAAATGAATGGCTAGGCAGCAGTATAGGATGTTCAGGGGATTCTACTGGATCACAAACTAAACGTAGTAGTGCGATGCCTTTTCTTTCTAAAAGTATAGCTTTCACTCTGGAAAGACTTCTGGTTTATTCAGGATTGTTGAGGCCTTGGTTGAAGTAACAAAGTTTACAGAACAAGTGTTACAAATGATAATAGTGAGCTGGAAGGAATCCACAGGAAATAAGAAAATGCTAAAATATTGGAAAGTATGACCTGCCTGCCTGCAAAGAAGATTAAAGTTGCTGGTTTCCCTTAGTCTTAGCAAAGAGACAGTTGAGCGTAGATATGACAAGCAATAGACCATGTAAAATGCCAGTGGGAAGGGGATGATAATCATTTTTTCTCTACTGACAAAGCTGAAAAAACAATGAGTTGTTAATCTAATCTGCAGAAAATGTAGGTTGGATATTAAGCAAAAATGTCAAAATGCTGCACCACTGAAATTCAGAGACAGACTTTGTAAGAATTTTATGAATTTTCTTTCCCTTTTGGATTTAAAAATGAACTAGATCACTCGGAATTTAACCATGAAAACTTGATCCTACCTCCATATGGAGGCTAAAGTAGACTGGTGGTGGTGCCCCTAAAGCCTGAGACATGGATGGGGCTTGTGACTTCAGGGCATACAATCCACATCTGCAGGGCAGCACATATTGGACAGTGATAGATGGTGCAGGTACAGAGCCCACCAAGTGATCACAGGAGTTTCATTTGCTTGTTGACAAAGGAAAATGTTCTTCACCAAGGTTTCTTTATTGTCCTACTTGCCTCAATTTCTAAATTCTGAGTGTGACAAGTATAAAAAAATGACCTTATTTTTTTCCCTTATTATTCCAATGAATTTAAACCTCTGTTTTGTGGAGCAAAACTCAGGGAAGCACAGAAATCATTTAGGAATGAATTACAAATATTACATGGTTAGAAAATGAATCAAGAATATTTTTAATAGGAAAAAATCAGACCAGTAGGCAAACTGACTCAAAATTAGCCCAGCAATTACTCTGATCAGTAGACAAGCCATTGAAGAATGGATTAATTACCCTAGCAGAAAATTAATTAAGTTAAGCAATGAGTCAGATAGGAATAATTTCTGAATTAATTGAGTATTCAGTCCTGTGACTTGTGTAACAGAGAGCAAGGGTGATAGGCTAAGAACACAATACAGTTACCGATATAGCAAGTTAAAATACCAGATCATGAAAGGAAACAGGATTTATTCCTAGCAACACTAGCCATTGAAGCCACCAAGATGAAAATCTAAGAAGAATTGACTTTTATTATGCTGTCAAATAAAAAAAAAACAATGAAACACAAATCCTTCAATATCTGGGGAAGCTAAAATACTTTGCCATTATTAAATTTCTGTTATTAAACCACAAAAAAATCTTTAGTCAAAATTTTAAAAGCTAAGACATTTTGAGTTCAAAAAGTCTTATTTTCCTCACTAAAAAGATACAAAAGGAAAGCCAAGAACTAATGACTGTGCAGTGCTTATAGAACTCTCTAGTGGTATCAAATCTTCTCTATTGTTCAGGGTTTGCTGTTTTTTTTGTTGTGGGGAGGGGGGAGGCAGATTTGTTTAGTTTGTTTTGTTTTGCTTTTTTGACGTCTTTTTTGTTTGTTTGCTTGTTCCCCAAAGAAAAGATTTAGGAAATAAAGACTGCAAATCCCAGAATGACACTCTACCTTCCGAATCCAGAATATTTATGCAGGATGTCTGTCAGTCAGACCTTCTGCACCTATTCTAATTTCTGTAAATTATAGAAATGTTTCTTGTGGTCAGAGGAATAATGGAAAAACATTTTTACAGCTTGATGCTTAGAGTACTCTTTATTCATGTAGAATGCCTGCTCCTAATTCATCATTGAAAATATTCTGGTTTTTCAGTGTAGAGGAGATATTCCACTGACTTGGCAGTTCCTCCTCTTTTGGGATATCATTTACAATGGATAACCATCCAGACAGTCTGTGGAAATCTTCAAAGAACCATGCAGATGCAGAGCAGGTACTTAGATCTGCCTGCAGCTTCTAGCTACTTCCCTTGCAGGCATAAACTTGTCTTCTCTGAGCTGAGTCTAAAGACATCACACACAGCTGAGGTTCCTCTCACCGGCCCGGGCCCTGCCCCGCTGGAGCTCGGTGCTCCGGCACGGGCTGCAGACCAGCCTGGGAGACGGCAGAGCTTCCAGACTCAGGAGCCAGGGAAGCTAACAGCAAGAAAAGGAAGGCAGCCTAGAAACAACACAATTATTGGGCTGCCACAAAAGCCTACATTCAGCCTGGGACCAGGTGATGAAATCAGACAGCTGTGTTCAGTTTGTGATGAAATTTGAGAGCTGTGTTCAGTTCAGACAGCTGGTTGTCAACTTTTACAAACCCTTGCATTCAGTAGACAGGGACTTAAACAGCAAGGAGACTAAGCATGTTGCAGACTGTCTACTGTGGCAATTTGGAAGCCCTCTAGCACATATTGCAGTCTTAGCAATAGAAGTATTTTGTTTATTTAACTTTCATATGATATTGTGCTATTTAAATTTAAAGCTGATAAGAAGTGCCCAGAACTAATAGGAGAACATCACTGGTTTAAGACAGGACAAACATTTAAAATGTTTGCATTAGATAGGAAAAATTCTTTGAATAATTCTTTTTTCATTTAATGTATGTATCTTTATTCCAGTAAGCATCTGTCAGTTACTTGGATTGGAACAGGTCTGGGACTTGACTCAAATTTCACTCCAAACTCAGCAACTCCTCTGGGACTGAGATGATGCTTCTCCACCAGTTAGACTGGTTTCTGGAGTTCATGCTGAAAATTCACAAGACACTCAGTAGTAACTTTGTTTGTGAGTTGAATTTTACTAACTTAAAATTAATCTGAGTTTCCAACATTTGAAAATATTATTATTGTATGGGATAAATAATATTCTTACAGTGTTTAAGGCTTTCAAGTCTGCATTTTAAAGATGTAACTTGAAGATTTTGCAAGTCTGCAGTTTCAAATTTAGTATTTTAATAAAGCTCACATAAAAAGAATTAATTCAAATATTAAGCTTTGGTTCTAAATTTTTATTCCATTCAGCTGTTACATCATCTATAAGAATTCCTGGCATGTGTAAGGAGCCTAACTGATTCAATACCATATGGAAAATGTTCAACTCTTTTGTAGGGATACTTCTTCAGATGTGTGATAAAGGCACCAGGGGTAGATTTATGCTCTCCCTGTAACAGAAAAGTATGAAGAAAAGGCACTCACTTGTTACCATGGTGGCTACACAGCAGGATCTCTGTAGACCCAGGCTGTATCAGTCCTTTTCTGCTCAGTTATGACTTTGAACTGTTCCAAAACTTCAATAGACTAGTCAGTGATGGAACTGACATTTCTCATGAAAGGAAGAATCAACAAGACATTTTCTGCTAGCTGTTTGAAATGATACACTAAACCCTAGTTAGCAAACACATCTATGCTAATCTGAATTGCTGCCTATGTCCTAAAAAATGAAAATTTTTGCTTTTGCAGTTCTTCAGAGAAAGTAATTTATGCAGTTTCTACTTGCTGTGTTTCAGTGTTGTCTGAAAGTTGGTAAAACATATCCAATATTCTACAATAGTTCCCTGTGATTTGACAGCTACATTCTTATTCCTACCTGAGAGGCCCTGTTGCTGTTGTGACTTTTTTTAATTTCTACCCTCATTTTTCTCCGCATGTTTTATGTAACTGTTTCAATTTTTCTCTGATTATGGAATTTGATTATGCAGACACAACACAGATAACAACTGTAGACATTCATTCATATTTTTCTGTGATTACTTGCTATACAAATACATTGGTACCCAGATCATCTTGTATGAATTATTCATGGCAGCCTCTGAGTACTTTATTTAGGAACACACATGTAAACAAAAGCAGAAGAAAACAGTGGAAGTAGATAAAAAGATACTCTTCCATTGCTTTCAGCTTCTGATTTTTTTCCAGGTGTTTTTCAATGTCTGCTTGCCAATTCCAAACTGCTGCACTGCCATTTTTGTCCCTTGATGCATGAACCACAGTCCATGCAGGGGTCACAAAAAGCACATGCCTTGGTGCTTCAGACCGCCTTAGATTCAAAATTGTCTTCTATTTGGTGTAAGAATTTGCTTTAATTTGAAGACTGTTTTCTTCTCCTGGTAGATCAGCATAATTAAACTGGGAAAATTTACTTTATAATACCTGTACATATAGATACACATATATATATAAATTTTTTAAAAAATTAATTTAGCTTACCCTGTCAGGATAACAATGAACAGATATTTTTAAAGTATATATAATGAAACACCATGCTATTGACAAAATTCTGTAACTCAAATGTGATCCATATTAATACTCTTGAAATTTTAAATTCAGTTTAAACACAAACCTTACATATTTTTGGTTTAGTAGGCCAACAGTACTAATTTTATTTCTGAAATAAAGCCTACCATATAGTTTTAAAAGTTCATAGAAGTGATGAAAAAGTACACGTTTAGATCTTCAATAGTATACGTGAGTTGTTCATTGCTTTGTTTTTCTCCATATAGAATTACACAACAAGCAAAATTATGCATTTTAGAGACTTGTAAATTTCAGTGTTATTACCTTTTCATCCATTTTCAATTACTCCAGTTTTTCAAGTGTGTACAATATTGAACAAAAACACTTGAATGATTTAGCTGTCTGAAAAACTTCGGAAACTGTTCCAGTAGTAAAAATTGCTCTCCAACTTTTTTTGTGTGTGTCCATGCATTTAAAATTCACTAGTTTAAATGTTTGCACAGGTGTGTAGTACCATCAAACACAGCACAGGCATATTTAGTTGCAGAATTCCTACAGGGTCCAAAAGCCACTGAAAATAATTGAAATACTCCTATTCCTCTCGGTGACCATTAGGTTATACTCACAGTAATTATTATAATATTTATCTACTGTTGAATGTAGCTACAAAGGAACAACAACCAGAGGTGTTGCTCATATTACATATGGTCAACTGCAATTTAATATATGCCATGTTTATAACTTAGAAATAGAATTATACTTGTTAAAATTGCTATTACAGGCATACCATAAGGATATTTTTTGTATGTTTAAATATTAAAGTTTATGTATGTTTAATACCCACTGAAAAAATTGCTATCTTCTGTTGTTAGCATATTTATTATGTTTTAGCCTCAGCAAACTCTCTCAAATTTCATTAGAATGAGAAAAAAAATCTACCAGTTCTTACGTGGCTATCAAGATATAGTCCTTCACCAATCCTACCTCTCACAAAAAAACCAAGCAATAATAAAAAATTCTGTTTGTGTTTTTTGGTACTTATGACTTTGCCTCATCAGTGACAACTCAGATGGGAGTTTGGAAAGATGTGACTTCAAGGTGGTACCACAACATTGCCCTGCATTACATGGGCAGCCACATGAAAGCTGGTAAGCTTTGCTTTCTCAGATTTACAGAAAACTTCAGCCCAGACAGCTGAACACTTCTAGTTTGTCAGATAAAGCAGGAGCACCATGCACACACAAAGTAACACAAGACCAACCTCTGCTGAACAGAAAATATCCATCTCAAACCCATGCTGAGTGTCAGGAAGGTAGTTGTGTCTGTCAGCTTGCATGAAGCCTAAATTTGGAGTATCACAAATCCTTATAGTAAAAGAATTTTTTATATCCTCCCAACAGTTTGCTGCCTTTCCCATAATATTGCCCTGTTCCTAACAATAGGGTTCGTAAGTAAAAAGCAACGTCTGAAATTAATATTTTCCAGCATCTTTTATCAAATAACAGTTAAAATGTTTCTATTTTGGCAGATAAATAAAACCACTATAAATATATTGAAAAATAGGGTTAGTGTGCCTGTCACAAATAATAGGAATTCATCTACCCTTATGATAAATATTTAATGTGAGCAATTTTGAGTTCTGCTTAGCTCTATTAATAATTAATGCAATGTTATTGTGGATGATTAAGGCTATTTCTTTTGATGGGATTCTCAAATCCCTTCTAACACCTCAGTATTAGTTCTTCATGATATCTATCCACGCATTAGTTCCAGCAGCCTGTTACAGAAAGCTTTGTAATTTCAATTCACCCAACCCTGCAATATCAACAAACAGAAACTGTATTCCAGCTGCTGTAAAGAAACAGTTGCACAAGAATGCTTTAGGCAGCTGAATGTCGCTTTTCTTTCTTTTTAGCTGACAGGATTATTTCAAGAAATTTCCTTTCTATTTCCTACTTTAGTTTATTTATTTCTATCTTGGAGTAGTACAATCTTAGCTAAAATTAGTAAGCATCAAATAAAAACAAAATAAAATTCAACAAGCAATATATTTAAATATGTGAAAATGACAGTGGTTTCCTCAAACGGTCTAGCAGACACTATAATTGTAATTTCAGATTATCTCCATCAATAGGTGCTGACATAGTTTTGTGTCATCAGAGAAGACAGAAGTTCTGCCTGGTTCATGACAGAGTTGATAATTACCATAATCCATTAAATAATCTGATTTATGTATATATTAAATCATCTGATTGAGGTACATTAAAGCTTCATTGATCAAAATTTATTAGGCTGTTGTGGTGGGCTGAAGATTGCTGGCAGCTAAGACGCTCACCAAGCTGCTTGTTCACTCTCTTCAGCAGAATCAGAGAGAACGTAAGGTCAAAACAAGAGAACTCATGAGTTTAGCAAGTGAAGGGAAGCTTTGTCCACAAGAAAAGCAAAACTAAAGAATTCACTGACTACTTCCCATCATCAGGCCTCATGCTTGACCAATTCCAAAAAAAGAAGGGCTCCAGCACCCATAACTGTGTCTTGGGAAATCAAAGACCTTAATCTTTCAGTGTCCCTGCTTCACTCGTCTTTCCCTGGATTTTTATTGCTGAACACACCATCATATGGTATGGGATATTCCTTTGATCACTGGGGGTCTTCTGTCCTGGCTGCATCCCGTCCCATCTTCTTACTCACCACCAGCATACTCACTGGTGCAGGGAGGAAAGAGAGAAAGCCTTGACACTCTGCAAGCAGTACAACAGACACAACACTCATGTGCTATTAACGCTATTTTTCTCACAAATATACCTGTCACACCATCATACAGGCTGCTATGAAGAAAATTAAATCCATCCCAGCCAGACACAGCATACTTATTCTTGAAAACTGAAACACTAACCTCACGTGTGTGTGCTCCAAAGTCCAAAATCATTTCTGTAGAATTCCACATCTGTACACAGTCACTCTTGTTGTTCTGAGCTTATAGAAAAAGTATTTAACCATGAGTGGAGCTCCAACCTGCTGTTGCAGTGCAAATATATGACATTAAATTTTATTTAAATCTCAGTACATTTGAAATAAAGAAATAAATTTTCTTGGTACTAATCAGGAATGAAATGATGCTCTGAATAGCATTAGGCTTTTTTTAAAATTGCTTCCCTTCTAAACTGTTAGAGGTTTTCACATACTCTGGGTTGTTGCCAGTGACCATACAGAACTAGCCCAAATTCAGTGTTTGGTATCAGGAAAAGAACCAGAGAAATAAATGAATAGTTATTTCAACACAGATGCGGTAGAAGACTTGCAGGAAAAGGGAAGAAATAAATGAAGCAGGAAATATACAGGGCTGTTTTACTTATTCTTACTCCTGGCTATTGTTTTATGATTTCTTACATCAGATTCTTAGTGTTCAAGGTAAGAGAAAACTTGACATTGTAATTGAAGGTAGGTAACTGATCATTCAAAGGAGTTAAATCTCTGTAAAACCAATTTAACCTGGAGGTCCTGAAACTCACATTGTTTATCAGAGAAAAATGTAGAAATAACAGTGGATTTATCCATGAGTTTAATGACAGAACCAGCTTTCCAATGATTTCCAGCCTGCCAACACCTTAAGCACTTTCAGACTTATTTTACCACTCCCACTTTAGAATATAAGATTTTTTTAAAACTCATTCTTCAATGTACTAATTAAATCTAGAATATACATGTCTAAGACATTTTCAGTTTAATAAAATACACTTTGAACATGTTTTACAGTTCTATAAAAAAGAAAAGAAAGTGTCAAAATGGTCTGGCTACTTATCAGTGGAACCTCTACGATGTTATATGAAGTTTCATTATGAAGTTCAATGGTGCTCAAGAAGCATTAAAAATAAATCAAATTAATAACATTGCCTGTTACATATTTCTTTGCAAAATAATTCACATTTCTTTAAAAAGAGATAGGTTAAAAATCTAACCTGATATATTGAAAAAGGCATTGATTATGTCTTGGGTTTATGCTCATTTAGGAACTTATTTTCATTGTTGATTTTAATATTTTTCAACAGCCTAATTCTAATGAATGCAGTTATAGAGATAAAAGAACCTAATAAACTCAATAAATAAATTTATATTGAGAATAATCAGGATAAATAAAAACAAAATAGGCATAATGTATTTTGTTCAGACTACATATGTTATTTCCAGAGTACATCACAAATATTTTTCTCCCTTGAAAGGGTGGGAGAACAAAACAGGAAAGGAGACCAACAAACCGAGCATGATATGGGCAGAGGATTTACAGGACACATATATGTATTTGTTACAAAAGGTTCATGCAGATTGTGAAAGGTAAAAAACTTACTAGTACCCCAAGATAGCTGTAACTTCTGTACTGAAAATTAAGAAGGATTTTCACATGTCCATTAAATCTATTCTGAAGCAGGGAGATAGTTTAGCAGTTTTCCTTCATTTGAGCAATTGGCAGTCTTAAAGACACATAATTTATAAGAATAATGGGGGAGGGTGCAGGAAGAGAAGGATGAATGGAATAAGGAATTGAAATTTGTGTATATATATCTGTAATAATATCTGTTTTGGCACCCACAGATATCAGGCACAGCATTAGTTTAAATTCATATAGACATCAGCACTTAGTGAATCCAGAGGAAAAGATGAGTAACTCTAATAGGAGACTGCCTCCTGAGGGGAGCAGAGGCCTCCATATGCAGACCAGACCCAACTCAGGGAAGTCTGCTGTCTCCCAAGGGCTCAGATAAGGGACATTACTTTAAAACTCCCCAGGCTAGTGAGGCCCTCTGATTACTAGCCATTATTGGTTGTTCAAACTGGCATTGATGAAATAAAGTCTGAGGGCAAACAAAAGAGACTTCATGGCCTTGGGACAATTGGTACAGGGATCAGGAACACAGGTGATTTCCTTGATTCTTCTGGTAACAAGGAATAATACTGATAGGAATAGGGAGATCCATCAGGTCAACCCATGTCTCTGAGGTTAGTATAGTGGAAAAATGTGGGGGTTGTTGACCATGGGATGATCTACTCAAACACCTGCTCTACTGACACCTGACAGGGTGCACCTGGCTCAGAGGGGAAAAGGGGTCTCACTGATAGAGCTTTTAACTAGCTTGGAAAGGAGAAAGGGACAAACCCAGGCTGGCCAGTGATGAGGGATGGGACTGTGTGCCAAAAACACACATTAATGGGATCCCTCAATATGCTTCAGGAAGTCTTGGCTACCTAAAATCTTTCTATACTAAGGCACATGAGGAACAAAGAGCAGCCCAAAGCTTTGGCCAAGTCCCAGAGATTCAAGATCATTGACAAAAGTGAAAACTGGTGGGATGAATCCTGGAGTGCCCTGTTGGATGTTTACAGGCTCTTCAGGAGGGACAGGCAGGGCAGAAGAGGCTGGGGGTTGTCATTGCATGTAATAGAAGGGTTCAAATGTATGGGGTTTACAACTGGAAATGGCACAGTTGAAAGCCTCCGCATAAGAATCAAGGGACAAACAAGACAGATGTCATTACAGGAGTCTGCTGTAATTTAAAACAACTTTAAAACAGAAAAAAAATCATTTTCTAGTGTGGGTAGTATTACTACAAACAATGTTATTTGACAAAATAGCAAAATTGAAACTAGCATGCTGGCTGGAAAATAATCTGAATTGATAGTATCAAAGATGGGTGTGGCAAGAAGCCATATAGGAAGATCCTCTACATATCCTAAGATCTCTGTGATCAAATACAATCTGCAGGAAATACAGGAGCGCAGACAGCTGAGGTGTGGACTGCTCAAGGATATTGTATCTTGATGGATCACAAAGTTTAATTGTTTAGCATTTACATAATATCTTTACCAGATGCATTGGAAGGATATCAAAGAGCAGTGTGAGGGACCCTTATTTCATTAATTAATTAACCACTAGGCCAGCATTCTTTGGAGCCTTACTGCAGGTCTGGTGACCATATGTGAACATATGGATAGCATATGTCCCATATATTGGTGTCAATACTGTCCTTAAAAATATCCCAAGGAAATCACATCAGTTGGTTAAAAGACTTGCAGGGCCAAAACAGTGAAGGTCCTTCCATTCAGGCAAATCTTCAAAATACTATCCACAGTGCAACAGATCTGCAGGCAGCTACAGAAAGAATACATCTGAGAAGAAAAGAGGCCTCTCCATATACAAGATTTGTTTAAGGTCAGAGACTAAGTCAGATAAATACAAACCAGCTCAGACCTAAGCTCTACTTTTTTAGAAAAGAAGAAGACTTGGTACCTTTGAAAAGAGAACAATTATAATACAATTTTAATAAAAGCATATCAAGAAGAAAATCAGAAATAAACCACTTCATCTTCAAAGCTGGCAAAAAGGCTATTAACTTAAAGGGGGAAGATTGACAGTAATAAAATTAAATTTTTTTTTCATTTTTCTTTTATAGAATGTTTTCAGAAGATGAATGTTCCAGATACATTAATGACTATGAAGGCTAAGTCCACGTGCTCTTCTACAGAGCAAAAGTCCCTGTAAATTCACATGCTACAAATTGCTAAACTATATTTATTAAATATGGCACCGATTAAACTACTGTAGTATTATAAGCATTCCATCAAGTTATCTTCAGCCTGTTTATGTAAACAGAAAATAACACAATTATATATAATAGAAAAATATATTTTTGACAACTACATTTAGATTTAATCCTCCATTCAGCTCCATGACTATGTAAAACGCCTTCCAATGACCTTCATATAATGAAATTTTTTTTGTTCCTCTGTTTATTAGCCTGTGGTTCTAAATAAAAACATTTCTAATATATGCAAATAGAGCTCATCATGATTTAGAACATTGGCTTTTGCATTAGTAAATGCCTTATTACATCTAATTGTATTTAAATATCTTTCTTAGGAAATAATAGTAATAAAATCTTCTAGTACTTGTACAGCAGTTAGCTGAAACATTTAAAAGGTCATGAGCCATACTGACTGTTTTTAAAACTCCTCCTTCCTTTAAAAACGAAGGTGACATGACATATAGATAATATTTAACATGGAAGTCAAAGGAGTGTAATTCCCTACAGACTACAAATTAGGCATCATCAGTAAAAGTTCTTTTGTTGTCCCACCAAAATGCTGCCTTGTCATCATCAAGAACCATATTTCAGAGCAAGAAAGGAAGCTTGTATCCAGGAGTGATGCAGCCTCAAGTTGTGTGACCATGTAAAAAAGCAAGAGTTGAATCCAGAATCTGCTGTCCTAGTAAACCTTCAGAAACCCTGAAAATGAGAGAAGCTCAGATGAGTAACTTGCAGCCTGCAACAAGATCTTTTTTGCTGTACAGCAATGCAGTGGAGATGCACTGCCCCCAGACATATTGCAGCCACATCAAGAACTGAAAAATCCAGGTGACAAAAGAGGTGTTTTGCCAAGCCAACTTACCGAACATTTTGCTTTATGTAGTCTGCTTTTGATCATTGGATTAAGTCATGCACGAGTAGACACATTACCCACCCATTAATCTCTACAGTAAGACCTATCAGATACAAATTTACAAAACTGAAATATCTTATAACTCTTTACTGTATTTTTGGGGTGACTTCAAAGCAAAAAACAATAATGCATGTTATTTATCAGGTCCCAGAAAAGCTCTTCCCCTGGGGGTGGAGAAAAAAAAATTAAAAGACAGATTCCAAATAATAATATTGGGCTCTTATGGTCAATCTCCCCTTAGGAGGGAGAGAGGAGACAAGTGTTTATTTTCAGCAATCATTACATATTAAGACAGAAGACTCATCTTAAGAGAGCTGCTTAGTGTGGGATAACATTTTAATGTTTTCTACACAACTTATAATTCACAACTATGTAATGTGATTCTCTGCCAAGAGACACTTGTAATCTGTCCCTTTGGGGCAATATCACTATATCATAAGTGAATTCTGACCTCCCTGCAGGAAAAAAATCATGTATGTAATGAATCTGATTTTTCAGCTAGATACAATAGTTATTAAACATGCAGTTCCTTCAAAATTACCTTTGTAATGATGCTGTACATAGATTGTCTGGTTTTGCATTATGCTGTAGGGTAATAATTAAATTCCAATTTAATTATTTTAAATTTTTGGTACATTAAAAATATATTATTTTTAGGATTAATACAGGTTTTTGCCTAGATTTTTATTCCTTTGTTGTAGCTGAGCTTTTTAAAATTAATTGAAAACCAATGATTGAATATTCAATAACTATTGAACCTTGTCTCTCATTTCAATTTCGATACTCTTTATCATGTACCTTGTCAAAATATGGCTTTTCCAGTGCTTCCATTTAAGTTACCTAAGCTTATTTCTGAAAGCTATTGTTCATGTTACTGCATAAGTTTTGAACTCATCATTAAAATACAGCTTCTATACTGGCTTCTGCTGTGCCACAAAATATAGAGCTACTGAAGAAGCAATCAGTATCTTCTATCTGTTGCTCTCTCTATCCCCAAAACACCAAAACTGTTTCATAGTCCACAAAGATACATTTTATAATGTCCCTAAACTGGATATTGGCTCAATCTAAATTTGTAAATTCAAATTCCTATAAAGATGGAGAATTTTGGTACTGTAGCATCATTTAAATGTGTTTTTCTATCAGTATTAGTTCTCATCAGTTTTGTTAATGTAGAAAAGAATTCCCTAGATATCTACAAAATAAGTATTGGTTTTCCTGTTCTAATCTTACCCAAATTTTATAATTTCAGTAGGCAGGAAATTTAAACACAATTAACAAAAATCAAATGTTTTTTCAATTAATACCATATGTTGAACATGAAATCAATTTATTTTAGTTATTGATAGAGGCATTTAGTCATATTTTATTAGGCATTTAATTCCACTAGGCTTAGATGAGGCCCCAGTTAAAAAAAAAAAAAAAAGAAACTTGAGCATAAATTAAAACAGAATTTAGTTTGTCCAGAAAATATAAACCATGAAGTTTGAAACATTTAATACGTAGACTTGAGCCTTTATATAAAATCTACTGCCTACGTAAACAAATCTCAGAGCACAAAATAAATGCAAATCATTTACAGGAATGATTAAGAAGCATTATCTTTTTCTATCCTATATTTTATAAGCCAGGTTTGCAAATAGGAGATGGAAAGTGAAATATTATATACATTAACCTTTGAAGAAAGCTAAACCATTGAGAATGTGAAAATGGAAGAAAAAAACAAATAAATCCCTATATTTCAAGTGGGTAACGATCTACTTGTCCTGCAGTTAGTATGTTGTTCTGTTTTCTATTTCAGTATTTCATATGATTTTACACGTATCTTTAATGTACATATTTTATCTTGTTTTTAATTTCCCAAGCTCTGAAACTACTTCACTGTGAAATCAGCATTTATCAATATTGATCTCCTTGAACTAAGAATTGTCTTCCTGCTTACCCAGAAAAAAAAACCTAATAATTCACTTGCCAATTCTTCCCCCAAGGTATGGCTGATTAATACTGTCCAGCCTCTTTAAGCAGCATCAAAAATGGTCAGCGGTAGACGTCATTGCCTCTCTAATTTGCGCAATTATCTCACTGGTCATATGGAAATGTCCATAATTAAAGATATGGAAAGTACTACAGATTGTTTCCCTTCACTTATTGATTCTTTGGATGTTGCTCTTAAATAATATGTCGTGCCTACTACACAAGCATCAATCAACAGGGTTTTATCTGAAAACATACCTTTTGAGTGTGTGATACCAAACAGCACCCCTTAAAGTATCACAGAAGATTAAATGTCCAGAAGGCTTCTGTGTGCATGCACCACTGTGCCCAGTGGGCCTCCGGCAGTCCTTTGGCATTTAAATATCACTTAGAGCCAAGCAGATCAGTTTTATTCAATTGCAGATCCTCAGCTGAGCCTCCTGAGCTGCAAAGACTAAAAGGTGCCAGCCTCCACTGTTGGGACACATCAGCTTTGCAGCTTCCTTTATGGCTGACACTTAAAGGAGAATACTCTGCAAGGTATTGAGCTTGCCCTGAAAACAATCAAGTTCATGTTTTCTCAAGATGGGGATAGATTTTAAGGCAGTGCATTCACCTTTTCTTCCCAAGGGATGCTTAGCTGTACATTTAACCCCACTTTTGTTATCTACTCAAACCTCTAGGGCCATATTGCTTCATAATTAAAAGCACAAAGAATTCACTTTTAAGGAAGACAAGCCTCTGGCCACAATTCTCCAAAGGGCAAAGGTTGGACTGACACTGGGAAGAAAACCCACAGCTGTTTGTATAGATGAAAATCTGAATTAAATCTATTTCATATTAAAATCAAAGGAGACAAACTTCCTCTTAGCTCTGGTAAGATGAAAACCCACTGCTTTGATTGGTTTTGTTCATGACTAGAGGAAAAATAATTAATTTATATTTCATTTGCTAAGC
Organism: Ploceus nigricollis; assembly: GCA_013399945.1. Taxonomy (NCBI): domain Eukaryota; kingdom Metazoa; phylum Chordata; class Aves; order Passeriformes; family Ploceidae; genus Ploceus; species Ploceus nigricollis. The sequence continues at coordinate 646,538 of VXBC01000360.1, read as the reverse complement.
TGTCTCACAGCTCTGTGATTCCCACTGGTAGCCTCAGGTACACTTCCCAAAGCCTCCAGCCACCTTTCCCTTCACAGAGTCATTCTCTTTAGTAACTACACTTACTCCTCTAATGACTGTGGGTGAGTAGCCAGGCAGGGATCTGATGTGTCAGCAGGTACAAAGAAAACATGAGAACTCCATCACAGGACTGATAGGAGTATCTTCAATAGTCAACTTCATGGTCAAAAAAAAAAATTAAAATTAGATACATAATTTTTTCTAGCTTTTAAAGGCCAAAACCTACGAACACATTTTGTACTTACCATTGTATTGTCAGTGCTCACTCCTCACACAGGGCTCCAAATGACAGTGGACTCACAACTGACACAAGTGTCAGTCCCTCATTATTCACAAAACTCTCATACCTTTCCCCTGACTGACAGTGGGCTCAAATGACTGACACCAAAGATGGACACAAACACCAGCCCATTTCAATTCTACAGCGAAACTTTCATACTTCTCTCTGCAAACTTCCTACAGACCTGATCTTCCTCATCACTGGCCAACCCACTCTTTTATAACACACATCCTTATTGGACATAGCTGTGACCTATTAAGGGCAAGGCTGTTCCCCCCCTGCCCTGCCCCTTTGGTAATTAGTACAGCTGCAACACACCAGGGGTGAGACTCCCTGCAGCACTAGCTCTATTCTCTTACAAGCCATTCTCCCGCACCCCTGTACTAACAACCCAGAAACTGCTTTCTTCAGGGGAAGTGTTAAATGGGTGTTTAAAGTGATGAAATAAGAAATATGTGATGATGAGATACAGTATAGTGACTTCACATCCAAGCTTGACCTTAGATACCTGGAGGCCCTAATCCCGAAGTTTCAATGTACACTCTGTAGAAATTTAGATCCAATATTTGTAGAAGATCCTGGATCAAATATTCAAATACGAGAAAGAATAAAAAAACCCAAACAACTGACAGTATATTTTCTGAAGAAAGACAAAGTAATGCCAATTAACCTCTGGACAGGAACACAAGTGGTTTATTTTGAGCAATAATTAAATAGATACATGAGACAAAGAAAAAGCATACCTTATTGTTAAGAATGAGAAAGGCAAAGTCTGAAAAACATGGCCGGTCAAAATGCAAGAAGGAAATTAAGCAGGCTAAAAAATAGAAATATTGAAAAGAATACTCAAACTAAATAAAAAATTCTGTTAATACATCAAAACAAAAAATCTTATTAAATATAATGCCTGATTACAAACATTTCAAAGGTTAGCTCAGGTGTGATAAGTCTTTAGCACAGAGGTTCCAGAATTCCTTTGTGAAGGTTTTTAACTGATTTGTTGGACAGATTTCTCCATGCGATTAACTTTTTATAGCAGATAGGTAAAAGGGACTAGGCAACTCAAAGAAAATATGCAGGAATTATCAAACAAAGCAAAATGTCTTAAAACCCTTTAATGAGATGCCATTTACTTAAGACCTAAGTGACTGAAATATGAAATTGCAAATCTGCTTGCCAAAGTGTGTAACTTGCCATTGCAAACTATTTCTGTGCTGGATTACTAAGAGGTTCCTATATAATTCCCATCTAAACAGAAAGATGCTGGGGAGACTCTGAGAACTACAGCACAATGACACTGGCTTCCATCCCTGATAAGACAGCATAAAAACATACGGAGTTATCAAGGAAGGGGATGAGACCAAGACAGAGGGAGCAATTTTTCCACTATAGAAAAATTGCTGTTCCCACACCTTTGCTGTTGTGTACAATTCTCATCCGTACACCTCAAAATACTCCTAATGCTTTAGAGAAGGGACCAAAAGGAAAAAGGAGAGAACAGAAAGGAGTGGAGTGATTCAGTTTTAAAAGGACACAGCTGTGGGGACACATGGTTAAGACTTTCTTTTAAAAAGCTGAAATAGATACTACTATTATTTATCAAATCTCACAGTATGGGAACTGGGGTCACTTGAGAAAATGAGAGTGAAGCAATTTTAAGACAGATCAAATGGCACTTCCTTGAGCTGTTAATAGATAATCTCCATAAGCTGCTGCCAGGAGTCACAAACAGCAGCAGCCACTTCAGAAAGTGAACATATGGACTATCCCTAAACTCAGGGTGGAAGGTCTGGATGAGGGCTGTACCCACTAGCAGCACAGCACATCCCTTCTGGTTGCAGGGGCAGCAGCAGGAGGCAGCCTATAGAAAGCAGCCAAGCTTCTGAGTCCTACCTAAGCAGCAGCCCACATCACAGACAGAATATTAGGCTAAAAGAATCCCACCACTGGCCCAGAATATTTCCAAAGTCCTTATGCAGACTTGTACAATTTCAACTGTGCAAAGTTTGAACATTAAAAACTGAAAACTAGAGGCAAACTTCCTGAAAATGACTAATATGTCATGAGAAAATAAAGTGAAAATGCAATTTTTTTTGCTTTAATTTTGCTGAGTTAACTTTTGGAAGATGATTATTACTTGTCACTAGAAGGTAGTTCACAGGATTGTAACACTGCAGTATTAAAACCACCACCAGTTCCACTCTGTGAAACACTCTTAAATTCCACAATATTCCAATAACGTGTGTTATATCTCTTGGACAAATTGACCTTCTCTCATTCACAGTCTTTGAATGAAGAACATTTATTAAAGATACTGAATTGCATATTATTGCCATGAGTAGTCTTACTGTTGCTGTTATTAAAAATGAAATAGCCCTCTGTTCTTTTTACATTATTTTTTTATATTTGCATTATAAATTTATTCATTTTAGTTTTTGAAATTATCTTGATCATTCAGAGACAGCACAGCCATGTCCATTTGCTAAGTGGTCCCATCCACCTTGAGGAATATAAAAGGTGAAATTGTATTAAAACACAACTTCTCAGCACATGAAGAAATGTCCCTAAAATTCCTCTTTCTTTTCTTCCTAAACTAAAAGTTCTGTATTACTAGTCATAAATTAGAATTCTAGACCATAAAAAATGAACAAATAAATAAAACCCAAATCCCAGTGCTTTTATTCTTATTTAAGTGATGGATTATTATTCTAATATGACCTGTTCGTTTGAGTTTTAGCTACACAATAGGCCAAAGTGATCTTAACTTCAACTTTATTATCTATTTAGATAATTAGATACCAACAACTCATTATTTTTCAGTTTAGTCTGATAACAAGTCTGGAAAAAAAACAAACAACTTTTTTAAAGTTGTGGGGTTTTTTAAATAGTTTTAGTGCAATATTAACATTGCTAGACTTGGGACTGAACAGCATTTTTTCTTCTTCAACAGTAGTACATTTATGACAATGGGTACTAAATGTCTGTGACTGGGACATCTTTTATTCTAAAATAACCACAGGGTCCAAAAAGGCAGCATTTCATTATTCAGTTTGAGCATCTTTGTCAAGAGTATAACACTTTAGGTAATTGCAGTGGTCTGAAGTTTACTAACATCCAGTCAGGCACTGAAAACTTGATCAGTGTGTGCTGGTGACAGCAGCTGAACATGAGCCAGGTGTGTCCAGGTGGCCAAGAAAGCCAATGACACCTGGCCTGTATGAGCAATAGTGTGGCCAGCAGGACCAGGGCAGGGATCATCACTCTGCCCTGGGCTCTGGTGAGGCCACACCTCGAGGGCTGTGTCCAGTTCTGGGCCCCTCACCATGAGAAAGACATTGAGTTGCAAGTCCAGAGAAGAGCAATGGAGCTGGTGAAGGGCCTGGAGCAGCCAAGGGAGTTGGGGTTGTTTAACCTGGAGAAAATGAGGCTCAGGGAGACCTTATCACTCACTAATACTCCCTGAAAGGAGGGTGCAGCCAGGGTCATTCTCTTCTCCAAAGTATCAAGCAAAAGGACAAGAGAAAATGGCCTCAGGAAAAGGGGAGGTTTACAGTGGATTTTAGGAACCTTTCTTCATAGAAAGGATTATCAAGCATTGGAACGTGCTGTCCAGGAAATTGGTTGAGTCACCATCCCTACATGTAATTAAAAACTTATGTAGGTTTGGCACTTAGAAACATGGTTTAGTAGTGGACCTGGTGCTGATGGGTTAATGGTTCGACTCGATAATCTAAGATGCATTTTCCAAATTAAAATATTCTATAATTCCATGATTCTTCTTTGTTTGAGTAGTCTTTGCTTGGAAAAACAATTCCTGTAATCATCAGTATCATAGGTTACCTTAAAGAAGGTTTGGAAATGTTGCTTTTCATAACTCCTTGCACCCAGTCATGTTCAAAGTCCCAGGTAAAACTTCCAAGCTGCTGGTAATGTTTATTTTTTTATTCCATCTAAAGGTTAGATCAGTTATAGATATCTCAAAAATGTCTTAAAGAAAAGTAAAGATCTCTGAAGGAAGAAGAATACCAAGGAATTTCTTTTCAGACAGTGATACCACTGCAAGCATGTTCTACCCTCTTGAAGTCAAAAGTAGATTTCAAGGCCTGTGAAAGCCCTCTACCTAGCATGCAGAAAGAAGTGGACAATGCATGATGCACAATGACTAATTTATTGCAGAAATAAGAACTTTTTGAGCCAGAAAAAAACACATAAAAAATCATTTTATTCTTTAGGCAAAAAATATCAACAATCATATTTAATAAAAAAATATTTATTTCATAGTGTATGCAGACTTTCTTTTCTCTTTATGTCTGTATTTATTAATTTTTGGTTCTGGCTATCCATTTGTCAGTTCTGGAAAAAGATAAGCCAGGTCAAATGGAAACTGCAACAGCTGATATATTACTCCAATCAAAAGGCTTAATTTTATGGAAAACAGACAGGCTCAATCTTTTTATAAGATTTGCAAGCAATGTGATTTAATTCAAAACATACAGATAAAGAGATTTAAAAGGATCCATCTAAATTAACTTAAGCCACATATTAGATTGGATACTTAAGGCACATAAGTAAATCAGTATAGATCATTCCTATCTAAATTACTGTAGCTTCAGTGAAATCAGTCAAGTGAATACAAATAGTCCAGTTTGACAGTAGTGTCTGTACTTGCTACAGCCAGCATATTTCAAGATTAAACTTATGTCCTCAGAGTGGACAGCAGCAGTAAATGCACTCTCTTTTGTTACTGATATTGCTATAAAACATGAAGCAAAATAAAGCTTTAATTTAATTGTGAAAAATACAGCCCAAAATGCAAGTATTGCTTTACTTTTCCTTTCCAAAGAATTACTTTAATAAAATAAGTGTCTGAGTTGTTTGAAGAGTTTTCACAACATTTATTGGATGCAGAAAGAGACTCTGTCTTGCAAAGCAGTCCTCAGATCTAGAACCCTTTCCACTCCTCAGACTTGTGGTAGGGTCCCAGAGGCTGGGATAAAATGCATTTATTCTGGAGTCCTGGCTCTGAAGAATGTGACCAATAATAAGAGACAAGTTCTTGGCCTTTTTCCTAAACATTAGATAAATTAAAGAGAAAGAGATTTAAAGATAGGCAGAAGTATTTAAAGAAAAAGTGCGAATCTGGTACCAAGAGAGCTGCTTGCTCAGCAAATACAGCTGAGCAGGGATAGGGATCTGGAGTGCAGTGTCCTGTTCTGGACTCCTCAGTATAAAAGGTACATGGAGCTCCTGGTGCAGGTCCAGTGGAGGAAACAAAGATTATTAAGTGACTGGAGCACCTCTCTTACACAGACAGGCTGAAGGAGCTGGGCCTGTTCAGCCCAGAGGTGAAGAGGTGACTGAGAGGGGACTTCATGACTATCAGTAACTGAAGGAAGGCTGTCAGAGGATGGATCCAGGCTCCTCTTGGTGGAGTGAAGCCATAAGACAAGAGGCACTGGGCAGAAACTGATGCACAGGAAGCTCCACCTGAACATGAGTAAGATCTTATTTACTATGTAGTGACCATGCACTGGAACAAGTTCTCCAGAGAAGGTGTGGAGTCTCCCTCACTGGAGATAGTCAAAAACCATCTGGACACAATCCTGGGCAACGTGCTCTGGGATGAGCCTGTTTGTGCAGGGAGGTTGAACAAGATGACGTACTATGGACCCTTCCAACTTCACCCATTCTGTGATTCCATGAACTTCACAAAAGATGAAGAAAGACTGCAGGAATAAAAGGATGTAACACAGATGATGACCTTGGTGATAGGCCTGGTGCAAGCTTTGGAATGCAAGGAACAATAGAAATGATGGGGGAAAAAAATTAATTACTTGGTTTAGACTTGACTAGAGAGAAAATATCAACACAGAGTGATCTTAGAAAGTCTGTTCCCTCAAGTGATTTATTTTTAAGTATCTGACTGAGTAGGAGTTTGGGAAGGGGTGGGATTTTATGTCATCACATAAAAATGTGGTTTGTAATTTTGCCATATGATATAGAACTTTTTTCTTTCACTTACCATAATCCAGGAGGAAGGCACAGTATAGTATTCTAATTACCTTTCCTCAGGTAGAAGTTGAGGTTGTTATTACCTAAATGAGATTCCCAAGAAAATCTAGAAATCCAAGTCTTGTTGCAGACCCTGGAAATTAAACCAACAAAAATATAAGTCCATATCAGAACTTACATAGCCTCTAAGATCTGTCCATTTGTCAGAAGATTTCCAGTGGATTTCTTTCTCAGTGAGACGAGATAGCCCCAAGTACGTAGTGCATCAGAGCTCAGGACAAACATGCTGTGATTGCAGGAGCAAAAGATATTAACGGATCTACTCGGTTTTGGCCTGAGGACTCAGAGGGATTGGAGACTAAAGAGTCACAAAGATCTGCTTGTTTCCCATAGTCAGCCTGAGAGCAGGAACAGAGGAACTGAGCAAAGAGAACAGCTGCCAGAAATTGAAAGCTTTAGAAAGGAGACAGAAATTCTAAACAAAAAAATGAGATAAAATTAGAAAAGGAGTAAACAGGAGAGTGGGAAAAGTTTCAATTAAACAAATATATATATACACATTGGGCCATTTACAGCAGATGCCTCAGAAAAACCTTTGAGGTGAGTAATCAGAATTTGCTAAAAATGAAATCTTTTATTCCAGTGCAAAGACTATAAATTGAGCAGTTACTTCAGAATTTTTTTTTTTTTTTTACAGTTTAAGTCAACATCAAATAATCTGAATATATTTGGGGTTTGGATTTTGTTTTTTTGGGTTTTTTTAATGGAGTCAGGCATAAGTGTAGGGTTGTATAAGTTGTCAGCTGTAAGCACAGTGATTCAACAGAAATAATAGTTTTTCTTTTTAATTGGGAGACTGAGCTTTCTTTATTTTTCTGATGCTATTTCACTCATGTATTGACTAGCTTGGCAGTATTTGGAATGAACTGTAAAAAGTAAATGAGCCCCATAAACTTGTCAAAATGAATGAAAATTGTAATAGCCTCTTAGAGGCAGAGGATGGATCCTGAGGTCTGGGTTCAGACTATCTATTTGCTGTACATTGCTAAAGTAGGGAGAAAGGGGAAATGCCAAGGACAATTTGGGTCTGATGTGATGCTGGGAACTCGCTGACTCTCCAACTTGACACTGTCTGCAGATAGTCCTGCATCAGTTAGACTCTTGATTTAGCCTCCTCAAATGATGTGCCAAAAGTTAGGTTGAAACCCTGGGATTTGTGCAAATTCTACTTTTTTTAGAGATAAAAAAAATACTCATTTCAGAAGAATAAATGTTTCCTATGCTTGAAGATCTTACACATATATGAAATACCAGCATCTGTATATATATCCTTACCTGCCTTTGTCATGCTTGAATGCATATTACCTCTCAACGTGAGATTTTTGAGCAATTTAAATGCTCACAAGTTAAAGGAGGAGTTGAGGGAGAGGGGTGCTTCATTCTCATGAATATAAACTTGAACATTTATTTGACTTCCTGGATATTGAAAAAAGAATGCCAAATATTTGTAAAAGTTAATGAGATGTGGATAGGCCAAACATGGCATAACACTCTCATCTGCCATGCTGACATTGCACTAATTACATTTAGAAGAATTGCTGCAAAATTAAAATTCTTTGTGAAGAATACATTCTAAATATCACCAGACTTGTCACAGATTTCAGTTCATGTCCATTTACACAGATTCAGAAACCTCTTGTCCTCATTACTGTAAAATCTATATTGAGCTGACGAATAGAATTGCTTTAAGAGACATGTAAGCAGAGCTTTCCAGAAGGAGCATCAATTAGCACAGGCAGTATAACAAAGTGGGACTTAGAACCCTAAGGTTAAAAACTAGCTGAAAGTAAAAGAAACTATAAGCACTTATTCTGTATGTCCAATAGTATATATATATTGTGTACTAAAATAAGCATAAGGCATATATATTTTAACATAATATAATACACTACATTTTACATTACAATATACTTCAACAGTAAGCCCTCAGAAAAAAAAAGTCTTACTATGTCATATTCTATGTTTCTTTGTGACTGCTGATTACTCAATATTATACTGTAAGCACATGCAATCTTCAAGGTTTATAAACTAGAATATTATGCTGTGTTAAACAGAACAGAGAAGGAGGGAAACCCATATTTTATTTTTTCCTATTTAATACTGAGTATAATAATAGTTTTCATTGCTATCACAATTTTGCTCCAAGAATTAAAAACATTGCTGTTGACATGGAGTTTTTTACTTTTATTTTTTTCTTTTTTTTTTTTTTAATAGGGCAATGTCCAAAAACCCCTGGATAGTATCACAGAGGTTATTCAGAATGCAGCATATGCATTACATTGAATAGAGGACAATTCTGTGTAACTTGATAAGTGTCCCTATATATAAAATTCACAGATCCTCAGCTCACACTCTGACTGCAATGGCATCAAAAACAACAGTGCTTATGTCAGCTGAAAATATTCATGTTCCATGATTTGCACTGCAGTGTGTACATCTCATAGATGAGGATTATTCTTCTTATGTTTTTTACAATTGATCCAAACCACTAGACTCCAAACATATATTTTGGGCTGGTTAAATCTCAGCACAACATTTGAGTGTACTTACAGGTGATCCATGTATTTGTGGAGCACTAAAAGGTCAAAGAATTTATGGATAGACAACTGTTGCCAAAAGGGCTTTGAGAGCAGACATTAGTTCAGGTGAGGTTATAATATGATTTTCTTGCTCCCAGGAAATTTACTTATTAAAGTGAATATTGACTGTTCATCTTTGCTCACAGCCCACAGCAATATCAACTAAAGAAGCCAAGTGATCAAAAATGTATTCTGAGCCTGGCAAAAGCAGCAAACATGAAATTAAGCCTTGTTTTGCAACAAATTTAAAGTGCCTATAGCCTATATCAGAGCATGGAATTCTGATTTTCACAATTTTAGCAATGAAAGAAGTGTGTGAGACTATAGAGATTGAGAAAGGTAATTTTTGGCTTCTCACACCAGCTCCAGCAGCAGGAGTACACTCTTTCTCCTGCAGCAGGAGTTACCCATGTTCATCAAATACACTCCTTTTTACTTTGTATCCACTTTCTGATTTCCCTCCCATCAAAGAAATTATGAAATGTGTAGTATTAATAGCAATTCTTTCAAAGTATTTTATTTATAATCATACCTGAAATTTCATCTGCATTAGTTTCAGCATCTTTGGTTAATTCTTTGTTGCTGGTCACAAACTTCAGGAAGGTGGCAGATGAGAAAGGACATGTGAAACAACTTTTATGGGAGTATAAACTCGGCAGTAATTTGTTCTTTAATTCCTCCTCACTTGGGGGCAATAAACCACAGAGGAAAAAAAAGGCAAGGATTTAGCAGCTCCAGTAGTATCCCAGTGTGATAACCTGCCTTAGCCTCATGGTCGAGACTGACATCCCAAATGACAGCTGAAGGCAAAGTGTGTCTTTTGTCTAATGGGTCACAGTATAACAACTCCCTGTGTCCGCCCATAATCACGGTATAGTGGTTGCTTCAATTGTAAAGTTATCAGAAGGGGAATAGATAAATATGTAAATAATTACCCCTAAATTAATTTTCCTCTTCAGAAAATTAAACCTGGATGAAAAATTACAATGTTGTTTAAAATTCACCAGGAAACATCCTAGCCCTCAGACTGCTAGTGGGGTTCTGCAGGGCTCCATCCTAGGCCCTGTGCTCTTCAACATCTTCAAAAATTACTTGGATGCAGGACTGGAAGGGACAGTGGGCAGGTTCACAGACAATACGAAACTGCGAGGAGCTGTTCACCCTCGATGTCAGGGGGCTCTGCAGGGAGACCTGACAATTGAGAGGGCTGGGTACCTAAAGGGAGCCTACAAGAAAGGTGGAGAGAGACTTTTTACAAGAGCATGTAGTGACAGAACAAGGGGTAATTGCTTCAGACTGAAAGAGCACAGGTTTAGATTAGATATTAAGAAGAAATTCTTGACTGTGAGGGTGTTGAGGCATTGGAATAGGTTGTACAGGGAAGTTGTGGCTGCCCCATCCCTGGAACTGCTCAAAGCTAGGCTGGATGGGGCTTTGAGCAAACTAGTTTAGTGGAAGGGGTCCCTGCCCATGGCAGGGGGTTGGAAGTAGATAATGTTTAAGGTCTCTTCCAACTCAAGCCATACCATGATTCTATGAAAATATCAATCCATCTGCATATCTATGACAACAAAACTCTTCCACCAAAAACTTTTTTAACCAATACTAGCAGGTACACAAATTAGAAGAACTATAATGAATAAAAAGAAAGTGACATGAAATTGCTATTCCTGCTAAATTGCTTTTGCCTTCCTTTTGTTTCAATATGATAAATCATTATCTCTTTAAGGCAAAATTGAAACTGTTTGTAACCATAGCAACTACATTTAGTCACAAGTTAAATAAATTTAAAAGTGAAGACTTGCCATATGAAGTGCAAATCCTTAATTCTTCTGCAAGAAGAAAGCCACAAATACCTGTCTTCTCCTTTGTACCCTCCTTCCTACTGTATGGCCAATATGAGGCATCCCAAATTCACAGCAGCTGTCATTTAAAAGGAGGCACCCTTCAGGTTACTTGCCCTTGACACCCAGAGCTGCTTTGAACATGACAAAGAGTTTTTTCTCCTTCTTTAGATTATAATGAACAGTATCTGAAGACTAATGGCAGAATGTGTAAGTATTCCCTTGCAAAAAAGAGTTTATAATTTGGATTTTAAAAAACGATTACCATCGTGTCATGGAGTCAAGGTCATGAGTGACAAGAGCAAATATTAAAATATTCTTTTCCTTTAAAGATTTCTGCTCCACAACTTTTTTTCTGTTCACATTTTCCTCCTTTTAAATCTTTAAATATTTTTTTCTGATTTCTGTTATCTTTTCCTGCAATGACTGCAGTTTTCTATACCATTATTAGTATTTCCTTAGTTCATGTGACTGACCTGGTATAAGAAATGGGATGCAATAGAAACAAACATCAGAAATCTTGGGACCCTTGCATGTCTAATAGATCCTCCTTGCATGTCTAATATGTTCTCCACCCTATTTCTGGTCTCTCCACCCAATTTCTGGTCTCTTCAGCATTTCTTCAGGCTCTGATTATATTTTTACCTTGTTCTTTCATTACAATAATATACATACTCGATCCTCCCACTGTGTAGTCCCACTCCAAAAAGTGCAGAGAACATGCAGCTGTGCAGTTCCTTGTGGTCAAAAAGAAACAGCAAAAGTTAAGAGCTTCAGCAAAAAATCACAATGTAAATTACATACTTGGCATGGAAATGCATAGGTTGGTCCCATCTTCTGGTATAAGCATTCAGCAGTGTATTTTGAATAAGGGGTAGGGTGATAAAGAAGAGGGAAGGGAAGGGAAGGGAAGGGAAGGGAAGGGAA